>JAPDSC010035983.1:31897-139509 GCA_026290005.1 Latrodectus geometricus
AAAAAAAAAAAAAAAAAAAAAAAAAAAAACCTATTCATTATTTAGTTAGTTAAAAAAATTATACATATTCGACATTGCCTCTTGTATAATTTCGGAATAATAATTAGCAAAGATGAAATTTTGAATAAAATGTTATATGCATTTAATATATCGAGGGATTTTGAAATAAAATTTTAATAGTAATGATATAATCATTTCATATTCATTCGGAAAATAAACATTGCCTGTATATTCTTCAATAATAGAAAAGCGGTAAAGCTGATATAATTGAATTTACATACAAAAATATTTATAATTTTGTTTGCAATTTAGAGCTTTTTGGTTTTTATTCATTCTAATAATCCTTTAAAAAAGATATTTTTAAACTTTCTCACTTCTCAAATCATTTATAATTCTATATCCATATAGTTTCACTCAAAATGAGGTGAAAAAAAAGTTTTTCCCATGCCGGGAATCGAACCCGGGCCGCCTGGGTGAAAGCCAGGAATCCTAACCACTAGACCACATGGGACTTGATGATTAAATCCGAAAAATGTAATATAAATAAAGGTATATAATATAGAATTTAAAGTGAATTTTATATATTATATGGAAAGAAACTCAAATTTAAATAAACAAAATTTTTTCAAATATGATTACATTTTATTAAACTGCTTATAATGCAATATGTCAAATTTTCATAAAATAATTTATATTTAACGAAAAATATTCATAGTTAAAATTGGATTGGTGATATTCATTGATTTAATTTTTCTTACTAATTATTTTACTTCAAATTAATAAGTTGAATATCAAAAAATTATTATTTACTCAATCTCTAAGTCAAGTTCAATTACATATCTCCTATTTATTATGAAGCACTATATACAATGGTGGTATTAATGGTAATAGTTAAAAAAAATAATAAATATGAATGTTTCTATAGATTTCCTCTTTTACAGTTTCAATAGAAAACAATTCTGGAAACATTTATCATTTAAATATAGAATAATTGTATTTATTTTAACTAACTTATAAACATGTACAATACAAATAAAATGAAATATTTATAAATAAATGGTTGTAGGCCAAAGTTTCTTTTAGTATTCAGAAGGAGGAGCTATGGAAGCGGAAACATTTTAGTATGAACAAAATCATGAATTAGATGAATAAAATAAACCATATTTTGCAGAGAATATTAAAATATATTTTGACATTTAAGTCTATATTGTGTTCATTTTATAGCATACAATGATTCAATGAGCGATTTTGTTCACTAATACTTCGAAGTTCTAGTTAAAAAATGGGCGGAATCATTATAATGAAGTTTCAGGCCCTTCTTAACTTTAGTGGTTCCAAATATGAGTTAAGAATCAATATATTATGTTAGTTGAAATAATTCGAGGTTTAAATGTTTTGAAATTTTTTCAAGTAATATTGTGAGTTTTTACCGCACTATATTCATAATTTAAATTCTTCTCATCATTGATAATGCTACACAAAAAGTTATTTTTCTATGTAGGCGTGGCCAAGTCTTATCCGAGTCTTAATGTATTGTGAAATTAGATCATGGCCTTTTTTAAAAGTATTAGACCATTATTTCGTGAAATGAAGATGAACTAAAATAAGTCAGGTTAATAATTAGCTCCAAAATAAATTGTCGTGGCAATGATATCGTTATATTTCTCATTACTTATAATTCTGACTGTATATATAAATATTTTTTATGGAGCTATAAAAACTCTCTTTCCTATAAGAGGAAAAAAAAGTTAATCAGTTCAAGCAGATTCAGAAAAATAGTTTCGTAAATCTCTGTATTATTCATTAAAAAATGGGCTTGTCAATTGGTAGTTCTTGCTATTATATTCTCAAATTTTTCAAACTTTATCTGAAATAAGTTGCTATCGAAATTTCAGAGAAAACACTTTCTCGGAGCTCATGTCTGGTGCTTAATTTGTAGATTGGTTTATCATTGTACTGTCATTTTTAAACAGAAAACTTATTAAACTTAATGCGTTTAAAAGTAAGCTGATGGCGAAACGATTTAGTTTATTCTTACAATTTAAAAGTTTATTCTCAAAGGATAAATATTATATTTTTCTCACCCAAAACTCATCATCCTTAATCGGGTTTTAGTTTCTATATAGTAAAATCATTGTAGCTAAAAGAGAATAGGAAAGTTTTTAATATCATTTTCTTGTACATGGATGATGGACTTTCAGTGTAGTCATTTTTTTAAACAAATTTTTTCCTAACATGAATTAAATTTGAAAATCATCATTAATGAGTTGTTTCCAAAATTAATAAAAAAGGAAATACTCTACTGAAATGATAAAAAGTAGTATTTTGAGGGAGAGATCTCTCTCTTCAAATGAATTGCTATGAATATAATATCAAAATTACTTATTACTTTTTTTAATCTTAATAAAATATGCGTTAACATCATTACTCAGAATAAAGTAGGATGTAAATTTCAAAAACATGGTGAGAGAAAAATTCTGAATGAATATTAAAAACATAAAATGATATTCAGAGTAATCACAATATTTATCATGAAAAGAATGCATAATTTGATCTCTTTAGTTAATTTTACTTACAACAAATACTTATCTTTTCTTAAAATAACAAAATATATTGTGTATGTTACTTGTTAATTGTAATTATTATTCATATATATTTTTTCTGCTTAGTCAAAAATCTTAGAAATTATCTTTTGTGAAGCAGACTTAACACTGCTCATCTCACAGCCGAAGACAGTTTAAAGGCATTTGAATAATAACTTCGTGCTCTTTTCCAGGAAGAATATTTATAGATAAGGCGTCATATTTATGTATCGCAAATAAACCAGCTGTCTTCTATCCTGAAGACCTACTATAAAAAGCGGTAGTGCAATATTAATTCTTGCTGCTCAACAATAAAATCGAACCAGCAACCTGCTTCCAAAATGCATAATCCATCCGATAAATCAAGGTAGGTTCACTAGATTTTAAAATGTAGTAATATATATGCTAAGAAAGACATTTGACAAATTTTTACGGAGTTACAACTGAAACGTTTAATTTTACTCCTTAAAGAAAAAGATCATTGGAATTTTGAATTTATTTTAGTTCCTTGACGAACATAATCTGCATCACAAACTGTGAAACAAGGATATATGAAAAATTGGTCACAATATTTACTCCAACTCATTAAAAATTGCTTTAAACTGAATTGCATAAATTTCATTTGCCATATTCGAAACTTTCTGACTTTTCCATATATATGCTTTTTCTTTCCTATTGTAGATTTCTATTATGGTAGACATAGTGATTGTCAATGTGTCATGCTTTATTTGAACATATTACACCTTTCTTAAAAGAAATACACAACACTTTATTTTTCCCATTTCTATAGTACTTATCTCTATCATGATTTACATTATAGCTTTTAATGGTTTTTTTTTTTTTTCTTTTCTTTTTCTCACTTTTTTTGTTTTGTTTATAAAATGAAACTAATGCAGTTATCTCTGAAAACTTTCTTTGATTTGTAAAGAACTTGACCTTAATCTTTGCATTATTTGGACGTATGCATCATTTCAATCATCATAATATACATTTAAAGTTCACTAATTCCACTTTTTTGAGAAATATTGCAATGTTCTTTTAAAATCAAACACTTCTTTAACAAACACAACATGAATATGATTGAGAAATTATTCTATCGTATGTAATATTTTAGCAGATAATAGTCATTTCTGAGTTTAATTATGCTCACAGAGATTCACTTAATCAAGAATATAAAAAAGTTTCATTTATGAAATAGAACTGGAAAATACGTCTCTCATCTTTATATTATCTGAAAAATTTCTATGCTAAAAGTTTTGGAAGTTTTCCCAGGAATTTTTTAAAAGGCTCAGAAATATATCTTTAGATAACTTTGGGTTGGTTGGATGGTTGGGTTTTGTGGCGCAAGGTCCAAAATGGATAGATAACTTTGGGAAATTTTGCTTCAAAAAATAATTAAAGACATTTAATTGAACTAAAATGATAAGATAATATACTTTTTTAATTTGATTGATCTTTGTTTTCAAAAGCTACATTAAATTGTTAATTCTTAATAATAATAAACTATTTGTAAAAGGTGAGAATATTTAGATAAACATTACAACAATATTCTTGAAATGTTTTTTTTTCTTCTTTTGTATTATATAAATTTAAGACTACTAATCACTAGCAACCATTTATCCATTCCCCTCCAACATCTAATTTAAAATATTCCGAGTTATTGGGTAAAATACTTCAATTTTTTTTTTAAATTATTATCGATTCCGATAATGTATTCTCATTTTTTAGCTTCATTCCAAAAATCCCTCTGCCATAGGGTGTATCTTTTCTTGAACCTAACTGAATATTAGGTTCAAGATAAGATTCTTTTTAAAGAATATTAAAAAAAATAGGACATTTGAAGCTCTGTTTCAAACTCCACTAATTATCTCTAAGTTTCAAAAAGTTGTTTCCTTATCAGTGATTCTGAGCAGGTTTTCTGCAGCAATTTCTGTAGGTAGTCCTCCTCGTAATCACTGACTTCATATAGTTGTTGACAGAGTATTGTGTTGATTTATTTTCAATTCTTCAAAATCATTATTTAAAACTATGGTTTCTTTAGCTTGTTATCTATGACACTAATTACGTATTCTGGGAGACTCAACAAATCCCATGATTTAAACTTTTACATCTGCCGATTTGTTACACTGCCTTAATAGCTGATTTCTATACTTAATTTAATTTTCTTTTCAATCACAATTTTCAAGAAATAAGTCCGCGAAATGTTGAATTGAATATAAAATGCGATTTATCTTTTTACAAACCCATGTTTAAATTTGAATTCATGTCGTTAATCTAGCTAATTGTTTTATAGATAGTTTAGCAGAAATAATTAAAAAAGAAAAACATATTTGGTTATTTAGCTGAAAAATATAGTAAAAAATTAACTTTTTAAAAATCAAAAAAATAGTTATCATCAAAAAGACAAAACAAACAGTACAATTAATACTATTTATGTTATCGTTTTATTAAAACTCTTTGTGTGTGTTTTGTATGTACAAATTAAAGAATGTGTTTCTTTAGTAGAGAGAATGTTGCCATTTATATCTACCTTGCAATTTGACCTCTATTCATTTTAAACCTTTGAGTCGTTTAATGTTTTCTTTGTTTATTTGTCTCTCAATTTTCACTTTCAACACATGAAATCTACTTTATCGGAATCTTGAATAGTGAGTGAATTCCAAGCCTCAATAAATATCCAACCATGAATTAAGATCGACTCCAGAAATTGTAGCAAAGACCAGAGAGCTAATCTTACAACTGTCAGCTTGGCCTAGTGTAGGTGTACATCAATTTATTAAAAAGAATTGTTGGAATATTTAGACGGATTCGTTTAGTACTTGTGCAGAAAGATAACGATGTTATGAAGTTATGGTGATTGACCATAAGAATTAACCTGGACTTGTAGTTAAACAGGACTTGTGAGCAGAATGATGTGCTAAAATTTTCTTAATTTTTAAAATTTTTTCTTAAAATGTTTATAATTAAAATTATTTTTCCTTATTTTATAAAATATGGATTGTAGCCCTTTTATACTCAACGTTTAATTAATATAAAAAACAATAACAATCTTAAACTGAACACTCATATTTTTCAATAGGATTGATTTTGGAACTAATTGAACAGTATTTATTTGAAGTATTTTAAAACTTTTTCAAGCATGACAGAAAATAATAAATAACCTTCAAAATTAATTATGAATTAAAACGCTTAAGTAAAATTCGAAAATAACTTTACATTAGATCATGTTATAATCACTGTAACTATTTTGGGAAATTAAAATAATCAATTATTTGATATAATTATCAAATAATTGATGCTACAATTTTAAAATCAATACATGCTGTGTAAAAAATAATAGAAATTTCTTATATATTAAGAATATTTTAATGTGAATCAATTTAAAAATCAGTAACTTAATTATGTGTAACATTTATTTTAAAATCCTTTTCTATAAAGCATTCGATATTTACATAACATGTATGTATAAATGATGTTGAAACAGAACGTTCTCTAATGAAGTCCAGGAAATGCTTTCATGTTTACATAAGTCTACACATGTGTTTATATAACTATGTAAACTTCAAAGCATTTCTCTCGCTTTCTAAAGTGTTCTATATTAATATAATTCTGATATACATCTCATATAAATTTTAGATTGTGAATTTCGAAAGCCTTAAAGCTTAAGCGAAAATCGTAACTTTTTTAAAAATTTAACATTCCCCTTATACTAGAATATCAATAATCTACTCAGTTATGCTTAGAAATATTTGCTTTATTTTTTCCGATGGTTTCTCGTGTTTTAATAATAAAAAGAGAGAGACTTATAAAGTTTATATATTATATATATAGAGAGAGATAGCTATAAACAAAATCATTTAACCTCAATTGAGCGTTGGTATTAGCTGTTATTTGTAATTTTATAATTATTTTGTGTGGAATATTTTCCTTACATTTTAAATTCTTAAATTGATGAAAGTGATATTCTTTTAGTGAAGTATTTTTTATCTATGGGGCCTAATTAGACTGTTCTAATCAGAGCAAGTACAAAGGAAATAAAATGAAATACAACAATTTCAAATTATAAATCATATTTGATTTATAATTTGAAAGACACATAAAGTTTCAGTTGACACATATTTCGCTGAACATCTCTCAATCTTATCTTTTTGAGGAGTTACGATTTAATATCTAGATTTTAAACTCTGAAATGAAAAAAATTAAACTTACATTTTAAATAAAATTATAATTGGCGCCAATTTTTTACAATTTTATATTCTATAAGCAAAATAACTTTTATCACAAAAATAGCTAAGTTACAAAAGTACGCATGAGCTCAAAATAAATTATAGACTTTTAATGACTTCGAAAGAAAGGAATAAAAAAAAGAAGGAACAGTCTTGTTGTGGTTCTGTAGATTCTAATTATACGTTTTAATGTGAACATATTTATTGACAATAAAATTAAAAATAGGAAGACTATGATATATCGCAAGTGCGGTTGCTACAATGTTTTTTATAAGTTGTTGCTAACTCTTTTTTTGCAAAAATAAGTTTCAAAATCAAATCAAAAATGAGATGATTATGAGTCACCACAGTACCCCCTCTTCTGAGTACTTCATTTCCTAAATTAAGTTGTCGGCAGTCCAGTCAAGCACGCATCTTCTGGGGAAACTCACATGACGACCAGAACTAGTAATTCAACCATAAGCTGGGTGAATTTGTTTCTTGGAGTCAGCAGTGCCATGTTATTCGGCAAGACAGCGATATCTCGAACATTAACTTCCAGAAATGTTGGTTTGACTCAATCTACCGA
Source organism: Latrodectus geometricus (assembly GCA_026290005.1). NCBI lineage: Eukaryota > Metazoa > Arthropoda > Arachnida > Araneae > Theridiidae > Latrodectus > Latrodectus geometricus. The sequence continues at coordinate 39,274 of JAPDSC010035983.1, forward strand.
AACACACAATTTTTTATTGTTTCGGCGAATTGTGATTAGCTTTTCAAAACGTGTCACGGCAGCAAAAGGTCCGTCGTATGGAGTTTGTAATGGCTTTTCACTGCATGGTGTCTCAAGAAAATATGAGTACATTTATTCAGTTGTAGATGCATGAAAACAGTTTTGTTTCCGTGAGAGAATGCAGGAACAGGCTTTATACTTCACTTAACTTCTTTGAGGTTTCTCACGAATTCGGATATGTTATGAACCACCGAATCATCAAAAAAAATAACTAGATAAGTGAAGAGTTGTTCCATACACCTCAGAAGCAGTAGCACTTATGTCTTCCTTGATTACAAAATGCAGACTGAGGAGAACAAAAGGAAAAACCAAAATCCAACTTAAAGTGGCACATACCATTAGTGGGGCTTTCAGTGAGCAACGTGTCCGTTTAATTATGCCATTGAAACCAAAATGGTAAAGTGTTGTACGTATCTTTTGGATGTCAAGCCATGCTGCTAGTTCTTTGAAGAGGTATGACTCAAATTGGCGTCCTTGGTCTGTAGTTATGTGGCCAGGAACACTAAATTTTGGTATTCACTTTCTTAGCAAGGCACAAGAAATTGTTTCAGCGATCATCTCTGTGATTGTATACGCCTCGGGCTATCGATTAAAATGTTCACTGGTCGTAAAACAATAGCAATATTCTTGCGAAGGAAAAAATGGTCCCACGATATCTAGGTAAGTATGCTGAAAGCGATCATTAGTAACTCTGTACGAATCAGGATCGATGACTGTGTGTCTTAAAACTTTCATTTTTTGACAAGGGATATAAGCACATGTCCATCTCTTCAGTCTTGATACATAGATTTCCAAACAAATAATTGTGCAATAAGCTTTACGGTCACACGTACTCCAGGATGTGAAAGATCGTGTATGGAAAGAGGTTCTGGAACATATGGACGAATCGTTCCAGTAGAAATATCACAATAAAGATATCTTAATGAGCCAGGCATCCGCAATTTTCGTAGTTTAAGTTGGTTGGTTCGGTTTTATGATATTTGTAATTTATAGTTTAGAGAGAGAGAGATTATTATAGTAACACATACAGACGTCGGACCAGTGTCTTTTAAATTATTTTATTCAGACACATACAAAACAAAAAAGATGTGGGGAATAATTCCCGCTCGAGAAACATAACCGTTCTTTTCAAATTGCAAACTTATTCTGTCTTTTAAAACGATATCACGTGACGTGCGCGCATGCGCGAACAATATTGTTTTCTCACGGATAGCCAAACTTTTTGGCAAGTCTGAGTCTTAAATTGATTTTGAAGAGTATAATCACTAATTAGATCTATCACAATTGCTCTTTCTCACTAATTTGAAGAGTTGAACTGCATATGTCAAAGGAAAATGGATCACGAATCCAACAAAGATCGTTTTCAGGAAAATCCTCGAATCTTCTCGAAAAATTTTCCTTTAACTTTTCAGTGTGATTGGAAATGTTTTTAAATGTAAATATATCTAGATTATTTTCCTTCATAAAATCGTTAAAGCAAGGGAGCATGTCGGTGTTTTTATTCAGTTCAGTTTGCCAGAGACTAAGCTTATTCTTAAAAGCTTGAATTTTACTGGCTGAAGTTATAATAGTTGAATTCTCACCCTGCAAGCTCAAATTTAAGTCGCTATAATTTTTTCGAAAATATCAACTAAATAGTTCAGCTTCCCTAGCCAAATTTCATTGATATAATAACTTGTCAATCTGTTTCTTTTCGATTAAAAACATGTACACTTCATTTCTCAAATCAAATATCCGTGAGTAGTATTTTCCCACGTGAAGCCATCTGACGTCGGTGTGTAACAGTAATCTCTCATACGTTGAGCCCATCTCATTGCAAAGTATTGAAAAGAGACGGCTGTTGCATTTAATGTAGTTAATTGAACTGATAGCGTCTTGTAATATGTTGCGCAACTCTTCATCCATATCTTTTGTAGCAAGAGCTTGCCGATGAATCATACAGTGATTAAATACCATATGAGGCGCCACCTTCTGAATTAAGCCTCTAACCCTCTATTCGAACCTGTTAAAACTGCAGCACCATCAGTACAAACCGCAACATATTCATTCATGTTTCAAAATATTCATTTATTACTACGAATATTTTTTCCCGTTGATTTTCTTTCCAAACTTTTGGAACATAAAAACGTTTTTGTTATATCTTCATTAAAAATAAACCTAACATAAATAATTAGTTGTGACAATTTAGTAATATCACTCTCGTCCAGTTGTAAAGCAAATACATATGGATTTTGTATGCGTTTTATGATTTCTGACTCGATATTTCTTGACATTTCTGAAATCCGCCGGTATTTCTTGATAATGGTATTGTTTTTAGCTCATTTCCATATTTATCACCATGTCATCTTAGTTGCTGCAGGAAGGATAAGGGATTCTCCAATTGTATGGGGTTTCATTGTTTTTCCTATTGACTAAAAAACTTCTAAAGAAGCTCGTATTGTTTTCTGAGGTTTTGTTGTAAGTTTCTTTAAATGTGCACTTTGAATTTTCAGATTTTCAGCTCGTCTTTGAAAAAAATCGGCATGTTTATTTTGAAGTTCTTTATTTTCAGGTGCCTTTTTAAGTTAGCTGGTTTCATGCTCTCATTTGCTAATTTTTCGTTGTAAATGACACATATTGGGGGTTCATCATCAACAACACAAAATGTAAAACCATGCTTAATAAATTCCTCATTGCATTTTCTTATTTTTTAGATCGGGCATTTAGTTCAGTATTTTGCAATTCCTCATCAGTATTTGTTCGTTTGTTTGCTGAAGATGTACCTAGTGTACGTATTACTTATTTATCGATTATGAAGGTAGGGGTTAAATTATTTATACTAAAACAATTAATATATAAAATTAAAAGCGAATGATAAAGGTTTATGATCAGCCTACAATATCAGCGTTCGTCCCTCAGCCATATTTCGGAAGTATTTAATAGTAGCAAAAGCTGCGAGCAGTTCTCGGTCGAAAGCACTATATTTGCTTTGAGTTGGGGTTAGTTTTTTTAGAAAAAAAATCCTAAGTCAATTTTGGTGATTTCATTCAATGAGGCATCTAATCCAAAATCACTAGCATCGACCATTAAGGCAAGATCTGCATCGTGGAAAAATAAGTTAAAAGGTGACATCAGCTTTACATTATTCAAATTCATAAATCGAATCTGATTCCCAGGGGTCTATTTTGCTTATCATTTTTCTTAGAGTTCTTAAGGAATTTGTGTAAAAGAATTTGAATCTGTGCACCGTGACGTAATTTTCGATAAAAGTTAAAAATCCCCAAAAAGTGTCTAACATCACAAACTGTTTATACTTGGCAATAACATCGATTTTTTCCGGTAATGGTAAGATACCATCTTTATTCATAAGATAAACTACAATTTCTTCGCAGTCGAACATGCATTTACTGACGTTGATAGTTAATCAGTAGGAATGAAGTCGTTTTAAGGACTTTTCTGACGAGTTTTTATGGGAGGCAGTGTCTAGCGCTGCAATAAGAATGTTTTCTAAATATACATAATAGTTAAAACCTTTTAAAGCCTCGTGAATAAAACGCATCTAAGAATGGCAGCGTTACATAAACCAAGAAGTTTAAAACAAACAGAAATTTGTTATTATAGCAGCGCGTTTTATGTCTATCATCCAAATAAATGGGAACACAATAATACGCTCTTTGGATATCGATTTTTGGGAAAATAGTCTTACCTACTAAATTATCATTAAAACATGTTAAATTCAGGGATTAAGTAAGCGATCAGATTTTTTTTTTTTTTTTTTTTTTTTTTTTTTTTTTTTTGTCTATTAAAAGCGCAATAATCACTTCAAGAATGGCAAGAATTCTTGTCTATTTTCGGAACCATATGAAGAGGATGTAACTGTACTTTGACTAGGAAAGCACTTTGCATGATGGAGCAAGCACTGAAATTCTTCCTTAGCATCCACGAACTGTTTTGGATTTAAATTAAGGACCCGAGCATGTACAGGAGGATCTGTAGTTTCTATACGGTGAAATGCAATGTGTTTAATTTTTTTACTGAATGCTTGTGGTCTCGTTAGACTGGAAAATTCTTTTAAAATATGAGTATATTCCCCATTAAGGATGCCTGACAAAGTTTTTATTCTTAAATTCTATCTGGTATAACATTCGCCTTTAGTTGACAACTTTGTCTCATTATCTATTATATATCTCATTATCTTTGATCTCATTATCTATAAGTATATTTTTGATATCAATAATTAATCCAAAATGATTAAGAAAATCAGTACCAATATCTATCATTATAAAACTACGAAAAAGATTAAGAATCTTAAGTTTAGAACGAGGCCAAGAAATGTTTGTCCATAAGTTTTTATCCACGAATCATTAGCGGTGAAAAATTCAAATTTAGTGGGCTTTATAAGCATATTTGATTTAGGAATAATATTTATATCGTCTTCAAAATCGATTATATAACACTGGTGAGTTTTTAGTCATATAAAACTAGGCAACATTTATTAGAACTAAAGTTTTCACAACCACAAGTCATGACTGTACTCATGGGTTCCAGTTTTCCTGATTATTTGGTAAATTAAGTCCATTACCAGATTGTGACCAACTGTAGCGCCATTCACTGTAGCCTGTAAGACAACGTCCACCACTTTGTCAGCATTCTCAGCCAATTTATGTAAAGAAACAGACGAAAAAGTTTGAATTTGAGGTAGTAAACGTTGCAACTATAACTTTTAAAAAAATTCGTCCTATAACTAACCAACCACAACATTTCTTTCATTTTGCGCAACAACTAACTTGGCTTGTCATCTCCCAGTTGTAACTCATTTATTTACTTTTTATTTATTTTTTGTGTTCAGAATAGACGAAATTCACTAATTACGTGATCTGAAAGTATTTTGCATTTATCTGGAGCTGGGGGAGACAGCATTATATTTGACACATGTGAGAGAGTTTCAGCATCTAAAAACACTAATGCAGCGTATTTAGTTTTATCTTGAGTAATTTGACTCAAAACAGAAACACTATCGCACTGGCGTATCCAAAGTGGTACATTTCCTCGCCAAAATACAGATAAGAAAAGCGGTATTATCTTTATAGAATTACTATTACATTATCTTTCAACATTTTCCTTTTGGCTACATCACTCAGAATACTTATCCTCCCTTTCCCACTTTTATTTTCAATTAATCCATCGCTTTTAAATCATCCAATGATTTTCTGGACACACGAGTTGCTTCTACCGACAATTTCAGCTATTTCACGATAAGATTTTTCTATCTTAAATAACCTTAATTTAAATTTTCTTACATCAACACTGGTCTCTCTCTGAGGAGCCCTTTTTCATTTAAATTTGCACAAAAAACAAAAATAACAGTCCAAAATGTTGAAAATAACATTTCCCAAACTTAGATAATTATAGTAGCAAGCACAATAAAAATTTAGTGCTAATTTAACAAAAATTTCATTGGTGTATCCTCAATTTTTTTAGGTATAAATTTGCTTATGTTTATTTGAAATGCCTCTGAAAATTTTTCTTTTACAATTTTGTCATTGATTTTTCTTTAATTTTAATGATAATTAAACCTTTTGTTATGTCTAAGAACAAAATTACGTTTGCACTTTTAGTTAATGTGTTATTTCGATTGAAAGTAGGCTTTATAAAGTAAAAGTAAGGTGTATCTTCAATTGTTTGTGCCACTGTACCTACAAAGACGATAATATTATTCGTATGAATACTACAAAAACTTTCATTGAAGGAGTTATTCTTTTCACTTGAAGTCACCAATGCTATTGTTCTGTAAATACTAATTATATATTTTACTGTAAACATATTTATTTACAATAAAATTAAAAATAGAAAGACAACGATATATCGGAAGTGCGGTTGCTACATGTTTTATTTTAAGTTGTTGCCAACTCATTTTTTACAAAAGTAAGTTTCAAAATCAAATTAAAAAAATTAGACGATTATGAGTTACTTCAGTTTTGATCATTTTCCTTTATTTTAGATTTTAGAGAACTTGTATATGTGTGTGCGACTGAACCACATGATATCTCAATATTGCAAAATCTAATAGCATAGTAAATGTTTTCTTTTCTGTTCACATATATACAGAATGATCAAAAAATCTTTATGCATGAAACTTTTGCACCCTCATCACTCAACTAGTTGAACCAAAATTTCAGACAGGGTTGTTTGAAGTTATACTCTAGAGATCATGATGTTTTTAACAACGCAAAATTCTAATTACGATTCGAGTTTCGAAATTTTCGAACAACACTCATTTTTCCTGGTGCAAATTGATCAACATATCGAAAAACCATAACTGGCATTAGAACAATTAGAGTAATGAAAAATTGTCACATTAAATCATTTACAAAAAGCATTATAATTGACTAATTAAGACACAAAAGAGGAAAGGAAAAAGCTTATTGAAATGATAAGTTTCCAATGTGTCTATCTTCATGAGGAAAATCACATTACTTGCAGGATATTGTGGACAACAATAAGCATAACATTAAAAGAGGTAACTGTATAACTTCTTGTTTTATGGCATTTTTCAATTCTGACACAACTCATGAACCAGTAGTGTACACTAAGATTTTTGATAATTCCAGAACCACAAAATCAGAAAATGAAGAACTGTTACCGTCCGTAAGCTCTGTGTTGTTTGAAATCCTCGTAATCTCTCCGCCGTATACCTTCAATTAACCATACCTGAAATTTTGGTTCCATTGGTAGAATGTAAAAGCTGCAAGGGTTTCTTATGTAAGAGAACTATTTTATTATCCCACCGCGCATTCTTATCCTTTGTTAAAACTGTTCTATAAGAAAGATTTTTGAAATCGAAAATACTAGAGTTCATTAATTTTTAGCATTTTCACTTGATCCCCACGTTTATTAGAATATTGTAAAATATGACAATCTAACGTGTAAAACTGTTTATGATTCTATCATTTATTTTCTGTGTTTAAATACACAGCGTAAATATACAGAAAATCAATATCTCCTTTTAATATTAGGTTGGAGAAAAAGAAATCCATTATTTTTACGTGAACTTTATGTAACTTCTTTGGAATTCACTTTGTAAAAAGGTTTAAAACAGCTTTCATGTAGATTTTTAGGTCTTGCGCGTTACGACTGCTGACATGCGGTTAATTTCGATCATTTTTGATATTTTATAGACATTTTCGACGATGCTGTATCCACATGCGAGGTGCATCTGTAACATCAAAAATACACGAAAAGAATCGACGAAACAAAAATTGTTCGTAACTGGTTGTTACAGTCTTAAATAGGACGATAAACACCTTTCACAATTTTAGCCACCCGGCTATCTTTTCCGCCGTTACAAGAGAAAAACGAAAATGTATCGAATTTTCTGTTTGTTGTCTTCCATTTTTAAAACCTTGTACTCGTAACTGAATTAATCAAACAAAAAACCGCAAGAGGATATTTTAGTGTCAAATGTCACCTTTCCAACGAGCATAAATCTGAAATTGTTTGATAGATACCTCACGAGATATCGATCACTACAGACGTCTACCGAAAAAATAATGGATAACTTTTTCCCCAAACTAATATTTTATGTATTTTCTTTTATTTATATACCACTATTATTCTAAAACACTTATTCAGTGCTCTGTAACTCTGACTTCTCTGTAAGAGGATCATAGTGACCATTAACTTTTAACAAGGCCATGCGACCATGAACAAAAAAAACTTAACATGTATTTTAGATTATTTCAATTTTAAAACTTATATTTTGACAATTCTATCCTTATCGGTGATTTGATATATCTTAAATAGAACTAAATGTTATCATAGTTATTTTGTTTTAGTTAATAATAATAATGGGTAGTAAATTATATACATAAAAAGCTTCAATATCTTCTATTTTTATCATAATATTTTTAAATTACGCAAAACGAAGAGCTTAATATTTTATACTCATTATAAAGATAGCTGAGAAGTTTTATAGCTGATTCTGTATCACATCTTCGAGGATTACTATGCTTACCCACAGTTTAACTTACTTCTAAATTTTATTTTGATTCGCTCTTTTTCCGTTTTACTTTATACTTCCCATTTTGTCAAAATTTTTCTTTTTTAGTAACTCTTTTCTTTTCTACACATTTCTGACTATTGAACCTAAATAAGGATGAAATGAAAGAAAAGAATTAAAAACAAAATGTTATTTGTCGATAATACAGACATCCCTCTATTTTATTAATCAATTAAAATTATGAATTATATCTGAATATGAAAAACGAAATACCCACAATTTTCATCTTGATCAACTTTAATTTTCCCCACTTTTAATACTTTTCAAAATTTTTCATCTGTATATTATGCTATAAAACTGTTTATCAAATTTTCATTAAAAGAAAGATATAATTCACTTTTAAAACGCTAACATCAATGAATTATGATCATGCACGAGAAAAAAAATTTATACAATATACAGATAAAACTATATAAGTACTGCACTATAATTAAATCAACAGTTTACACTTAATGAGTATTGATATCAAAATGTGTTTAAAAATTAAAAATGTATTTTTTATGTTGCGCTTATGTGCATCTTTATCTTTCACAAATTTATCTCACTTCAATATAAGAAACAGTAAACAAAAAAAGGGAACCTAGAAATAAATACTAAAATGAGGAAAAGTATATAAATCACATCCAGTCAACAACTTAATTTACTTAAAGGAATTCATTTCTCGCTGGGTTTAAGGGTAAAAAAAATAAACAGAGCCCAAAGCAAGATAAGCTCTTAAACTTAATAAAAACCACTCTGATAATTTAGTTATCTGATATAGCGATAAAACCTTGCAATAAAACATTGAACATTTTCTTCAGACAAGTCTAAACAAGGCATTGAAAAGATGAACGCTGCTGTTTCAGAAGATGTGTTGGGCTATCAGCTAAAATTTGGAATGCAAACCGAAGTAGCTAGAATTAACGGTTATTGTTAAAACAACTTCTATTGTGTCTTTTTTTCCTTTTACGCTACATTTTTCAGCTATAACTTTTTCCCTGGTTTTTATTAACTCAATTTATGAGCATGTTAACGCGTCATTACCCTTTCAACACATATTTCTTATTTTACATTTTTACTTAAAAGTGCTTTTAGAAATTTAGGAAGTAGATCTTCTTTCCCTCGACGGAAATTACACATTCTTGGTAATTACTGCAGTTAATTAATCATTTTCTACATGCATTTTTTTTTCAAGTTTAGCTATCGAAGCCCATTTATTTTAAATCTTTCTAAAAGAACGAGCTTCGAATTTTTGAAATTCGTTTTATTTTGAGGTGAATAATTTTTTAGGGTTGAATTATAAAAAACGACCTCTAAACTAAAAACTAATAACTGACTTTAAAAAATGAACCTAAATCTTCTTAAAAATGGTCAAGTACATTGAAAGATTTTTGATTACGTCATACTCAATTTATCATCCCCCCAAAAAAAAATTTGAAAAAAAAATCAATGTAGCTTATCATAGCAGTAAAACAATGCAATTATCAACAGCTGAGCTGGTTTCATCTGTTAAGTCTATAATTTTGAAAAGTTAAATTTTTAATTATAATTTTACAAAATTTTTAATTTCACATATATAATATTCAAATAAATTATATTCAATATTTTCACATCGCGCAATGAACGTTCTAACTGCTGGAAACTGCCTTAAGCCATTTATACAATCTTTGTCTTTCCATGAAGGAGAAGTTTCTATAGATTAGGGGCCGTATTCAAAAGTCAAAGGAGGAAATTCAAAATACTCTCTATCACCAACTCCCAAGATGAACATACACATAAAATAAAATAAAATAATAAATAAAAAATGGTTTGTCTCTTTCATCAACAGTAACTATGATCGAATTCGGAAACTTTAATAATAGTTATTTTTTTCGGACTACTAGCTTGTGGCCCAAGTAGTGAAGATGAAGTGTCTAACTGGATGCCATTGACCTCTATTTGAACATGATTAAATACGCCTAATGTCTTTAAAATTAACGTATAATTTTACTACAAGGTAAACCTTATATGTACTACATTGTATTTTCCTTAAAGAAAAAAAGTGGCTTTTTAATAATTTTTACTCCATTTATGTATTAAAACGGAACTTTCGATATATATATATATATATATACACAGAGAGAGAGAGATGTATAAATTTATACTTTTAGGTGGGAAGGAGTTGAATTTTTATGCCAACAAATTAAAATGTTATCTTATTATAATAACAGAGGTAACAAACTGAACTAGACCTTCAAATATCGGTGTCCAGATCGCCTACCAAATTCGATCCTATCTGAACTCGACTCTGTTATAGTTAAGCAATGCATTCAATCTAAGTCACATATTAAGCTGGGAGCTAAGACTTAAGGCTACATGACGCCACCTAAACAAAAATAAATGTATTAGCTGCTTTCCTGTCAAAGGGATTAATCAAGATAATTTTGTTGGAATTGTGATAAAAACGGATGCGTCTGTAGTATAAGCTCAGAAACGATTAAAGATAATTTATTATTATCGGTCTATAAGAAAACCTAATAATCGGAATATAAACGTGATAAACTTGTTTCGCCTTTTAGCTTGTCTTTTTTCAGAAAAATCCTAATTAATTAAAATAATTCTTGTAAAATATCATTTATGTTTAAAACGTTGAGTTTTCTTTTCCATAAATTGTATCGTACTTGTTTCTAATTTGTTATGCTATAGATGTAAAAACTAATAAAAATTATAATTCAATTATTTAAAATTAATTGTTTCTATAAGAAATTTTTTTCTGTCAAGCAGATTTTAGAGACAATATTTGCTTCTAACTTTCATTTAAAATGAGATTGTAATAAAAAAAATTTTAAGAGATTATCATAAAAAAATTTGTAAAACTCCATATCATTTAAACCTTATAGAAACCTTTGAAAGACGTTTTTCCATTTCTGAAGTAACTTTCTTAAACAGAGTCAGAAATAAGATTATTCAATAGGTTCAAAATAAAAGTCAAAGATATATTTGAGTTACGTTAAAAGTCAAAGATATATCTAGCTTACAAAATATCTTTGATTTTAAATACTTGAATAATAAAAAAAATCTTTCTTGTTTAAATTTTTTCGTGACAAATCACAATTGAAAACGAAACTTAAATATTAATTTATTTAATAAATGCCTCTAGTCAAACTACCTGGAATTCCCATTTGCACAAGTTCATTAAAAAATAAAAATTTATTTATAGCAAAAAATATTATAACTAACCAGAAGAAATATTACGAAAAATTTTGTATTGATAATTTCGTAAAATAATGTCTAAATATTTGCATAAAATACAAATGTATTTTTCTTTGTAAGTCGTTTATGGTAAACAAACAATTATTTTTAGAAAACATATGAGATGTTGCTATTGCCTTATTTATGTGGTTGTTGCTACGAAAGATTTACATTCATTTATAATTCCTTGAATTATGCTAAACTACCTTGGATTAAGAAACTACCTGCCTTAATTACAAACCAAATGATTGTGACAAAGGTAAGTAGTTTGGCAAGCTTTTTAGATGTAAGATCCAAAGAAAATTAGTTGTTTTAATCTAAAACTAATAATTAGCTGAAAATTAGTTGTTAGAATAACCAAAGAAAATCAAATTTGTGACTAAAAATTAGTGATTTGGATTAATATTATATGCTGCGAACAAAAGAAAGCTAACAAATAAGGTAGAAATAAAAAAAATACCATCTAATTCATGAGAATAGACGTCAAATATTAAATTAACAAATCTCATTTCAAAAAAAAAAATGTTGCAAACGAAAACTACTCCATTTGGTTATCTCAAATCAGTTTTGACTAATCTTCTGAAAATAAAAGGGGAATGGCGCAACTAAATGATTTGGAAATGAATATGGAAATTCATTTTTGGAATCAAGTAAATATCAGTAAAGAATATAGCAACAAATCGATCAGCATAGGAAACTCTACATGAGAAAAAAATAAAAAAATAAAATATTCCAGAAGACTCTACATTGGAAAAAAATGAAATAGAGAACATTACAATAAATCAATTGGCATAGGAAACTCTACGTAAGAAAGCAAGGGTACCTATACCTGCCCCATCAGTAAGAGAAAACATTATCTTATTTGCAACTTAATATAATCTTAAAAAATGAAAAGCTATTTGCTTCATCTTAATATTTTTATTTTCTAAAATTAGTATTAAAATACAATAATCAAAATAATTCTATGTTCTGTATCATGAACAAGTATTTTATATTTTAACTTATAATAGCTATCTCAGCATAGTTGGAAGGGAAATTCGAAATGAACATAGTAAATATTTGTCTTTGTTTTAATATTCAGTATAACGAAGATAGTTATATATTTTATTCTTAAACATCAGAGTTGGTTTCAGAAATTAGAGTTGTGACCGAGCAAACTCTATTATTGTCTAAATTGACAAATTGTGAGATCTCAAATATGACTTATTTTAATAAAATATAAAAGGAAAGAGAAGTAAGAAATATAATTCTAACTCGATTAATAGTAAAATCTAGATAAAATTTTGTTTTGTCCAATATGACAGAAACCTAATCAGCTTTTTTTAAAAACGTAACTCTTTTTCCCATTAATAAAAAAATTCTTGAAGCTTATAACATGGTTTTGGTGTAAATAACTTTATGTAAAAAATTACAAACTTTTTACATTTTATACTCCACATCGGTTCCAACTTTTGAATCTCATTAACTTGCATAAGTGGGCTGATGAGCTTAAATATGAAACTAGGAAGTAATAATTCCTTAAGAAAATTATTCTGCGAAAATAACGTTCAATATACAACTTGTTATACTCAACATCTTATTTCCATGTTTATTATCATTCCTTGATACTTATATCCAACATATCATAATTATTTTAACGCTTAATTTTCACTTTCTATATGCAAGAGATTTTTTATGAGATTCTGATTAAAAGAAATAAAAATTTATTTGCCTATTTGACATGGTTCTTGATTTTACACAAATGTATATTTTATAAATATCTGTGCATAAAAGGTATTAAAGCTTTTCCCTTTTTTACGAATAAATAATAAATCGCATTTTGAAAGACCATTCTCAATTTGGAACTAATTGTATTTTTAACTGAATAAAGTTATCTTAAAATAAACCTTTGCTGTAAATGTCTAAACAAAATAAGAAGCTTTTTCTTCATTGCCAAACACATCCATGCTCTGGCCACTTTAAATTCGATCGATTGCCTATTAGATACCAAAGAGAGCCGATGCACTTTGTTATCTTTATAACTGTAGTAAGATGGTATTATTGCTAACAGTTTAAAAATATTGCATTTGTGGTTATCAGACAACAAAGATTCAGCTCATTACTACAGCTTAGCATAAAAATTGTAAATAAAAAATAAATTTTATCAAAGTTATGTCTGGTTATATGTTATGATGCACTTACGAAAATTTGCAATTCATAAAGGGGCTCACTATAAAGACTTCACGGTAAACTGCTTTTCCCTTGTTATGAATATTACTTATTTTAATAAACTTCCGAATATATTTTCCATCAGATAAAAGTGAAAAATAACTAATGTTAAGGATTTAAAATTGTAAAACCAAAATAAAAGGATATTTTTTTTTCATTCATTCATTTCATTTTTAGAAAAATGCAATGGAATCTGAATTTTAAAACTCTATTTTAATAAAAAAAAAAAACATTAAGTAGGATTGCTTTGGTTAGTTAAGTTGAATTTTCCTCCCCATAGATATATTTAAAATGAAATAGGATATTAGGTTAGATTGTATGAGAGATATTTTTGGAGCTCTATGCTAACATGCTTGTAGCTCACATTTAAGAGGATAACTGGAGATGATTTTATTACTATTTTTTTAATTAAACACACAAGCAATAGGTACCCGTTTATAAGGTAGGCAACCTTTCACACTTCATTCATACATGAAAATGACAAATACAGAAGAGAGAGGAAAAGAAAGTACGTCCATACCCGAACCGAAATTCGAACCCAGGACCTCCCTATCCGCAGTCCGGTACGCTGGTCGTTTAAAATGATTAGGCGGTTGAAATAGAAAAGACTGATAAATTATGTCTTGAAATTCTGCCAATTCAATCTATTTACAAAAATATTTCAAAAGCACAAATCTGTTAGACATTATTTTTTAATTATCAATAGATATCAAGCTACCTTAGTTTGCGTCTTGACTAAAAATTGATGCATGTCTTTTTGATTTCACCAGTGTTTAACGGTTAAAATCTGGAATCAGTTCTTGAATTGTTCAAAAACTTATCAATTTTTTTTTATTTATAAATATCCATTCCAGCTACTATTTTCAAACTCAAACTTTTTCGTTCATTATCATTCTTTTTGGCCCCATAAATTTTATTCCATAAAATTAAATTCAATTAAAATATTTTTGGAATTCAGAAACGTAATCGAATTTTTTTTTCTGTGGTAATAAAAATATTTGATTCGAGTCCATGACATAGAATGTTTGGTTTTAATGTTAACATATTGTTAATTTTTAATGGTTTAAAACAGAGAAAATTTGCTTTTAAAATATAAAAAATGAATTTAAAATTTAAAAAAATTCCGATTAAATTGAAACCAAGCATATTTTATTTGAAAATGTATGTGAATCACTCAGGAATACTAAAGAAGAAGAGGTTTTTTTTAAAAAAAATAATTAAAATGAATCTTCTATGGTTGTCAGTTGCAAATCTATATAAGTTTGGAAAATTTGATTAATTTATTATAAACATAGAAATACTCTTTAGAAACTACTTGAAATTACATATATATATCCTCTTAGCATCAAGTCTTTGTAAATTTAATTCATTTTACATGAGTCATTCTGAAATTTTCAAGATACGCACATATGAGAAATAGTAAAAAATATTTGGTAGATTTAATGATACTAACTCTTTTATCTCAACAAAAGATTCATTACAGGCTAGTTACAAGTAACTTAGTATAGCATACATTTTAGTCAGAAGAGGAAATAGAAGTTGATGCAAGAACATTATCGTGCTACGGTTTTTTATGATTTTAAAGTGGGATCAGAACCCTTTTGACCTTTATAGTTAAGATTTGAAAATGATAATCATCTTGTGCTATTGTATTCAACTAATTTATAGAATTTTATGAAAACCTTAATTCTTCTTAGGATGAAGAATATAAAGGTTCTATGTAAACTGTAGACCGTAATAATATGTTTGCCAGACGGAAAATGGTAACAGATGATATTCGTTTACTTTTTGAAATGATACTAATGGAACTTAAATATAAAGCTGCCGCTTAACATAAAATTATTCTCTTAAGCACATGAAAAAAATACTATCGTTAAGTTGTCCAAAATGCAAACGAGCACTAAAACTAGAAACGTGTTAAAATCATAAAGAAAGTCTATGATTATTTAATGGTGAAGAATTAATTCTAAAATAGTATATGTTGGTGAAACGTACACATTACTATTTTGACATGTCCCAACACCTAAACATAACTCTTTGAGGATGATCCCATGATGATGAGATGGCATTGTGCCATAAAAAAATTATGAAGGACGTTTTCTTTAAACATTCCAGATTGATCAAAACTATCGAACTGAAAAGACAGAACAACAGTACAGCTATATATAACTGGTATACTACTAAATATTTTCCATAAATTTTTCAAAAAACTAAATGTTAAAAGAGACTCATGTTATATATAATAATTCAAATATAATAATTCATCTTCTCATTCAACAAGATTAATAATTGGTTTCTTGAGCATAAAGTGAACAAAATGATACCCCATCTATCCTATTCACCTGACCTGCATTTGTTACATCTTTTGGCTTTATGTGAATTCAAGAAAGAGCATAGGTGTGTGAATTCGTTTACCTTCTGAAATTAAGATTTATGGAGGTATAAAGTAATTTCATAAATGTTTGAATGTTGAATGTTTTCACGAATTTCAATTTTGGAAAAATCCATAGTGCGAATGAATTGATGCTTGAAGAGACTCTGCTTTCAGCACACACACACACACATTCCTAATAATTCTAAAAACCTAGATATATCTTTAAAAAACCTCAGTGATTTTCATATCATTAAGATTTGATAATTTCGATGAATCTTGAGCTTCTTAAGAGTTTCTGTGATCTTTAATATTGATTTTATTTACACAAATAAAAATTCACAGGCAGTTATTTGGCTTAACGCACTTATTATTATTTTCAAAAACTTTTTAAGTAATAATAAAATTCTTATTTGAAATTAAAGGGGAATGCAAAGAGGATTTCATTAATTATTTCAGTTTCAGAAATTTATGAGGAGTTTTCTGAAATAAAAAAAATAAAGTAAAAATATTGCATTCAAAAGAATAATTTAGGGAAAAATTGACTTTAAAAAATAATTTTCAATATTAAAAAATATAGATTACTTCAATTTAATATAAAACCCTACTAAAAAATAACTAAATAATCAGTTTTTATTATATTAAGTAATATTTTAAACTTTCAATGTTTTGAAAAATACATAACTTTTCTATAAACACTGATTTCGTAAGCAAGCAAGAAATGTGTAAAATATATTTTTTAAAGTGTTATATGCATAACGTGTTTATTTAAATTTCAAAATCGACATTTTTAGATTTTCACAAAAAATTTTCTTATTCTGAACGAACAAAGAATTAATATTTACCATTGCAACATATGAATCCTGGTTATAAGAAAAAAAAACAAAGGTGAATCATTTTGACATAATATTATTTTCATCATCATCAGATAATATTCTTCTTTGTTCAACCTTGCGAATAAATAATTTTAAATTCTAATGGAGTAATGAATGTAATTTAAAATTTATTTGAAAAATTTAACAAAAAGTTTTTGGTAAAAATATTAGAAACCTAATGTAAGTAAATACGAATTCCACGCATAATTTTTAAAATCATCCATGCACTCTGCATTTTTCATCATTAACATATTATTTAAACTCACTAACTTGCATAGTTTACAGGCAAAAATAATTCATTCAATTTCTGTACAGTAAAAATAACTCGCATAAATACAAAAACTGCACAATAATTCGTTTCCACCTGAAGTGCAAAATGTTCTCGATCAGAAAAGATATACTTCTTCTTGATGGCAACCAAAGGAGCTTCCCGCATTCAAATATACACACAGAAGAAATAGTAATAAAATCAAATACAAATAACTCATTTGTTATTCACATCGATAAATACGAAATAGGAGCATCGAACGTGCCCGAGGCAAATTTCGCAATCACTCAATTTCTGCCTCGTTTTCCAGTACTGTATACGAATAAAAAATGCATTTTTGTTACCGTTCTAAGGAAAGATAAAAATAAATAAATAAACGCAACCAAAAAAGAGAGGGAATATCAATAGCCCTCTATCCCTCAGCCCATACAGAATCTCATCAAAGTCTCTCCTTTATTCTCCTATTGCCTGCCTCACACTTTCTCTTGGGAAGCGTGTCTTGAATTTGAAAATTTTTTTTGTGTGGTGTCATCAGCAGGTTGCTGAAATCAAAACTCCAGTAGCTTTGATCGCAGTTCTTTCCCCCCGTAATAATAAAAATTCAGATTCAAAGAATTTATGAGTCTCTTATACAAAGTTATATTTTCATTTAAGTAAACAATTATAATTTTTTTAACTATGAACTATGAAACAAAAAAATGAAATAATTTGGGTTCATTAATAGCCCTTAATTTTAATTTGGTAAGTAATTTTATGCCCTCGCTTGAGTTTGCTTAAAATTTTTAATAGTTAATGCTTCAACTCATTTAACTTAAATTTGGTTCTTGAAAATTTACCTGAAGCATAAAAAATTTCTGAAATTAACATCATAGCCTTATATACTTGTGATTTTTTTTAAATCTGGTTATTTACTCAGTTTGAAAAAAAGTTACAAGTATACAAGATTAAAAATTATACAAATTTTCTTTTTTTGTTAATCTGTTTGGTTAATTATTTGTCTTTAACTTAGATATTTCTATTCAGGGAACTAGATATATAAATAAACTTTATTGTGAAAATATACCTTTTATCTAACGAATTGGTATCTTTGATCGACAAATTATCATATGTTTTTGGAGAGATAATAATGAGCTTTACAAAAAGGAACATATTATCTGGACTATTGACAAGGTTGTGTTGTTTTCGTCAATTTAATTAACTAAAGGGAAAATATTCAAAATTATCAATAGACCGTGGGCTGAAACTAGTAAGGGACTTAAAAATTGAGTTTTGTATCACTTTTTAGGGGACAATTTAGAAACATAAAACTATACTCGACTTTTATGTAGAAAATAAATGCAAAAGGTTCTGGAAGAAATAATTGCTACTTTTTTTATAAGTAATAAAAATTCAATACACTTTTTTTTATCGTGCCTTTGAACAAATGCACATTGTTACATATTCATTCAGCCAATCACATGCGAATATTTCACACTTGTTTATTTATCTCTTTAAGGAAAAAGAATATGCACGATAAAACAATAATAATTAACTATGGCATAATCATAAAATCCTAATAAAAAATTAGCATAATGACTATATTGTTTCACTGTAAATCATAGTAAAAATATAAACATAGAAATAAGTACCAGATAAAATGTACATTTTAGCCAAAAACAAAAGTAGAAACCAACACAAATCAGTTTTTATAATTCTCAAAAAAAATGTGCACTGTACGAAAATATAGCTTCGTGTAATATTTGACATTGAATTTTAAAATGCAAATAGAATTACATTGCCTACAAATTGCGGGAGCAAACATGCAAGATAAGAGTGTTGGGCCCTTGAAACTAAGCTTTGAAAATAAAATCAGAAAAAAGATTTCTTGTTTCACAAATAAGTTTTATATTTAAAATAATCTTTTACTAATATATATATATACATATATGTATATTATTTGCAATAAAAAGTCAATCTCAATATATGCATTACATTTTAATGATGTAGGTTAAATTCACAAAGCTTTCGAAAAGGATATGTTAATTTATTATAAATATCTTATAAAAAGAGGACTTCACACACATGTTCTATTTAGTAATGATTTCTGGTTAGAACCAATAATAAACCCACTCAATTGAGAGTATTTAAGTATTATATAAATGTCTGGAATAGAGAGTAATTTTTATGTGCTTGCCTTATCTTTTTTAATGACAAGGAAGCCTAAATTCCTAGACGGGCTGACGTAAGAGTCAAGGAATTATTAACACTACCGAGTCAAGCACCAAGTGACACAAAAGTACTAGTTCAATGATCGTTTATACGCCTATGAAAGATTACGCTTAAGATTTATTATTTTCATTCTATAGCTCCTAATCACTTATAAACTTCAAGATAAATGATTCTCAGTGTGAACTTTCTATTTGTTATTACTTTATAAATAGTGACAAAATAAAAATATGCAATTCATCCAAGAATTAATAATACAAATATAAAATATTAAGAAGTAAAAACATATTATTTTATTTCTTTAACATACCTTTTCAACTATTTGTTTTAGGAAAATATTGTTATTAATTATTAAAAGTTGTATTTAATCTTATTATTAAAAACTTGTATTAAAGGATATTATTAAAAGATGTATTTTAATCTTTTATTGATAAAATCAATAAAATATGTGGAAATAATTACGAGGGGATGTAAGACAATTGCTTTTTTTTGCTGACATGGAAAAGGATAAAGAATGGCAAAAAATATCTGCGTATAGACGAGCATTATCTTTGTTATTGTTTCACGAGCGATAGAAAGTGAGGTGGTGCCTTTATGTCTTTAGTTTGTTGATTGGTTATGTTTTCTCATTGTTTAGACAATTCTTTTTCGCGAATGGACAATAGGGTTTTGTTAATTTCATTATGTCATTCACAATTTTAAAATGTTAAAAAAAATATTAACCGTTCTTAAAATGCATTTTTTAATATTTTTTATCGGTTTGAAATATTTTTATACTTTGTTATATTCTGAGCAACAGAAAAATTGTCTACGGTAATGTTTGTGGAAAAGTACCTCAATTTGTTAAATAATTAATTTTTGCTTTATTTATTTTACTGCTGTTTACTTTTATCATAAAGGTGATATTTTAGCAAGATTTATTTAAAAGTAGGATTCGTTTTACAAATTGTTATATGATACTATTTCAATTGATAACAGTCGCTTGAAAGACTCAATGTATTTTGCATCATTGTATAAGTCACCAACATTCATTTTTAAATCCTTAGTATATTTAGAATTCTAAGCCATTTGTTTTGTGTTACCATGATGAATAAAAATTAAATCAATTGAAGTAAAGAGGTTATTAATCCTTTGAGTAACAGTCCATTCGCAGAATTAATCGCAACTTTTAAAATTAATTTTAATTGGTTCATTACATTAAAATGTACTATTTGTCAACCATGTATTTTTCTTTAATATTATTAAAATTAAAAAATATTTATCTGCGTAAACGAATGGCAACATCACCTTATTAGTTAATGCGATTTCTGATATTTATAGCTATCATTGAATACAAAAATTTAATACAAGATTGGTAGAATTAAGTGGTCAATCGCCAACAATGCATCATATTCAGCAAAGCAATACCGTTATTTCGAGTGTAACATTGATGGGAATCAGGAGTATGGTTAGTTAACGCTATGATTTTAAACATACTTGTATAATCCGCCATATTGACGTATGCAAAGCACTTTTAAAAGTTGTTTGGTAACAACAATATTGCAGCTAACCTTAAAAACTATTAATCACTTAGATCTAAATTCCAAATTTCAGGTCACAATTTTAAGCCACAATTTGATAATCCATAGTCAAATAATATAAAATTTTCTTTTTACCTTCTCAAATGATACTGCAAAATTTTCCTATTTTTCAAATAGCACTGCTCTCGTAACTTTGATTTTTGTCAATAAGCAATTTAGTATTTTCTTTAATTGAAAAACACTTCTTTCGTTTTATATTACTGTAAATGAAAATATCTTATCCTTTCTAATTATCATAACTGATATATGTATGAGTTTACTTTGTTAATTAATTTTCCTTTAATGAATTAGTTCATGGGTTTGTTCATTTTATTAATTAATTCATTCATTAAACAAAATTTAAAAATAATAGGTTTTAAATTTTCAACGTGAAAAATTGGTTTTAATGTTATAATTTTAAAAATTGATTTTTAAGTGTCTTTCAAATAAAATATCACTTTATAATATTTAATTTCATTATTTAAATGTATCTATTTTATATATGATGCATAATTTAAATAAACTGATATTTCACACTTTTTAAAATAGAAACAAAAAATATTATCAAAAAAGAATTATAAAATAGATGAAAAAAATTGCAATTAGAATTTTTTGTGTGTGTTTGTGTTTTGGGGCCTTTGGATGAAACTTAAATTTTTAATACAGAAATTTCATTTGAATTTAATAGTTCTATTAGTAGCATAAATTTTATCGTTGAATTGAATATAATTTTAATTAAATTTTTTCCAATTAAATTTCCAATTCATTTAGAAGAGTAAACCAATAATAAATTAGAGACAATCACTATTTGCAATTAAAATAAAATACTTTTAAGCCATTGCAACCCATTGGGAAAAGTCATGGTTCTTGTAATAGCAAGTTCGGAAATTGACTTTGTCGAAGTTATAGAGAGAGATCTTAAAAGTTCTGTAAGATCCATAGTCTTCATCTGATGTAGAAAGCATAGAAATCTTCAGAGCTTAAAATCCCAGCTTCTTTGATGACTTTGTCACTTAACCACAATTCGAAACTGAGACAGTTGGTTGGCTTAATGCAGGGATGGGCAAACTACGGCCCGCCAGAAAGTTCTATCCGGCCTACGGATAGAATTTTAATTTGCCGGTCAGAGGCAAATTAAAAGAAATATTCATATATTATATATCCATCTCCTTTTCTACTTTGTTTAAATATTATATTTTTTCTTCCTTTTTTTCAGAAAGCTGGTAATCTGTTTACATTCTCTATTTTTGTTCTACAAAACATAAATCGAAGGAAATAGCAAACACGGGCAGTTTTCAATCGGTAAAGTGTTAAAAGCGGAAGTTATTTGTTAGTTATAGCTGTAGATTGGCGCCAACAAGCGTTATCTTTTTCTTGTGGAGCAGACATATGGGAATTCAATATAGGTGAATTAGATCTCACATGTGGCAGACTGCGCATTTTAAGCTCCATCTAGCGGCTTTTTCTTTAAACGTGAGTTCTAATATAATTGATTGCGTGTTGAAAGATTGTGGACATATAGCGTCATTGTGAATGTATATAGTGGTGAAATTATGAAAAGTATAGCGTAGCTAGTGCTTGTTTGGGTTATTCGTAAAATATTTCAATCCCAAAATGGCTACTAAAAAACAAAGTTGATTCAGAGTGCCGCGCTTTTAATGTTGAATGGACATGGAAATATTTTTTTTTCAATTGTAAAAGATAAACCAGTGTGTCTTATCTGCAATGAAGCTATAGCAGTCTTCAAAGAATGCAACATTTCCCGTCATTTCACATCTAAGCATAAGAATTCAAATTACGAAGCAATGTCCGAATATGAAGAAAAAAAATGCAGAAAGTCTTTGTAAAAAATTATCAGGTTAGCAAAATTTTTTCCAAGAAGGTAAACAGTATTCAAGAAGCAGCTGCACATGCAAGTTACATTGTAGCATACAATATTGCTAAAAAATAATAAAGCTCTCAATGATGGGGAGTTCGTTAAACAATGCATGCTCCAAGTTTGATGTTTTATGTCCAGACAAGAAAAATGATTTTGAGACTGTTAGCTTATCTCGAAAAACGTTTGACTTCTAGAATGGAAGCCATCGATAAAAATTTGGCATCACAATTAGACTCAAAGATTGGCCACTTTAAATTTTGTTCCATAGCTATGGATGAGAGCACTGATATAAATGATACTGCTCATTTAGTATTATTTATAAGAGGTGTTGAGGAGAACTTTGAAATTATTAAGGAACTACAACAGGATATGATATTTTTCATGAATTTCAGGAAGGGTTTTTTACTTTGAAAGTGCCTAAAATAAATATATGTAATATTACGTCCGATGGAGCACCAAATATGACAAGAAAAAATCTGGATTTATTGGACAGTTTAATCAAAACTATCCCGGGAACAATGTTTTTCTTCTACATTGTTTTATACATCAAGATGCTCTGTGTAAATCTGCATTGAATATGAAACCCGTGCTTGATACAGTCGTGAAGCTTGTAAATACTATTCGATCTCGTGGGCATACTCACAGGCAATTTCGAGATTTTCTTCAGTCAGTGCAATCTGAATACTCTGATGTACTGTATTACACGAAAGTAAGGTGGCTTAGTGCAGGATGTGTTTTCGAGCGAGTTTGGCGGCTGAAAGACGACATTGTGTCGTTCTTCCATGAGAAACAGTGTTCTGCGGAGTGCGAAATGTTAGAAGATACAAAATGGCTTTTAGACTTTGCATTTTTCACAGATCTTCTTTGTCATATGAACAACTTGAATGTCAAGATGCAAGGGAAAAATCAATTTATCGACGATATTTGGTCACATCTCAAAGCAATTAAACTAAAACTTAATATGTTTGCTGGGCAGCTAGGTAAGAACGACTTATCTCATTTCCCGACGTTAAATTCAATACCCTCAGTAAATGAAGAAAACCTTAAGAATTATGAAGATGGCTTGAAAAAACTGCATTTTGAGTTCGAACGCAGATTTTAGTGCCATTCAAGCAGAACTGGATATTTTTACCATGCCATTCAACGTAAATTGTGAAGCGGTGAGGTCAGATTTACAGCTTGAATTAATTGAGTTGCAATCTAAGAATCATCTCAAGCAATTGTTTCTAAATATGCCAAAGTTAGAGTTTTACAAATCATTATCGAAAGTAAGTTTCCCAAATTTAATATCTCATGCCTAGAAAATCAGTGCTATGTTTGCTTCATCTTATATATGTGAACAAGTGTTTTCAATTTTGAACTTTAGAAAGAATTATTTCAGAAGTAGACTGACAGATGAGTATTTAGCCTCGCTCCTTAGAATCAGTACATTTCACTTCGAACCTTAATATAAGGAACTTTTAAAATGAAATCGCAATTTCATTCATCTCATTAATATATTAAATTGTAATACTTGTATATTGTTTTTAAAATTTTAGAAAAATTCATCTTGGCCCGCCAAACTTTATTTTTTCGATTTTCGGACCGCGATCGAAAAAGTTTGCCCATCCCTGGCTTAATGGCTACAATCAACAGAAACACGGAGCATAAAAAATACTTTACATGTAAAATCTATTATGAAAAAAAGTTACGGTAGTATTATAAACTATTTTTGATCTTGAAATGCACAGACAATTCTTATAGGATAAGTTATTTCTTTATTATATGTTAATGTTATTTACATAAATAAATATGGGCTTCTATTTCTTTCTTGTGAATCTCCTTCGGTGTTTATTTTACATTTTAACTTCGGTGAACTTTTAATTCGTTGAATTTTTAAATTAAAATTACATTTTAACTGTCATAAATGCTAATAATCGGCTTCATCGATTTATTTTTGTTAAATGGCTAATAGCACACGATAGACTGTCTAATTTAAACTCAATTGATTTTTTAATACGAAATAAAGTAACCAAAGCTAGATGTATATTGTTATTTTTGCGTAAACAAAATTGCTAAATAAAACTATATTTGTTGCTATATTAAAAATGGGATAAGTAAGGTTCTTTTAACTGCAAAATCTTAAACTTATTTTTCAGTGCAAAAATTGAAAACTTTTCTCATGCTTCGGTCACAATTCTGTTAATAATAATAAAAAATGGATAGTAAAGAATAATTCTTTGTAAAACAAATACCACAATTACCTAATGATTTTCTGTTTATGTAATAAATTTAAATTGATGAATCGCAGATTTTAGTGTTTTAATGGAAAAAAAAATTTTTTTTTAATATGTTCAAACATTCTGAAAATGAAATCTAGGCCACAATTAAATTAAATAATTAAAAATAAGATTTCGTTATCTGCAAATTTCCTCGTTACCTCTACCAAAATATCTAGACCTTAATAATATTAAGTTAATCCATGACTGTGACCGAAACCATACGAAAGCGGAAGAGAGAGGGAAAATTACCTTACATGTGCCCATCACCTTCTCAGCCTAATTCAAAACTGAATCCTTGAATTATAAAAGAAAAGACTAAAAGAGTGGAGAGGCTGTTAAAACTTTCTACGACGATGCAGATGCGGAATATTCTCCGGGGTAGGAAGGAAGGGAAGACATCATTTTTCAGCTCGTTGCAAGCATTCTCATTCGAAGGTTAGAAGAGAGAGTGGGAACCTTCTCTCTCTGTAAGATTTAATCTCCTCCACTTCCATTAAATCCTTAAATCAGTGTTTTACAAGACAGCCGTGGAATCACGCAGGATTTAATCTGCCGATTGCCAGCAGATAAGTAGCATCTTCATTAAATTCCCACCTTTCCTCTGTAAAACTTTTGTGGAATATTCTCAGGGAACATCTTTCTCTCAAAGCAGGCTACTGTAAATTACTAGAAAACCCGATTTTCACTTAAGTTAATTGGGAAGTTTTCGAGTTGATTTGTTTGAAAAGTGAAGATATTTCGTTAAAGAGGCATCGGAGGGAGATGGGCTCGCAGCGTGACATTATTAAATACCTGTTTACATTAAATGTCTGGATTTTCCATTAATTTTGAACTTGAAGACTGGAAGATTTATTTACCGTCATCACTCTAGCAAAATGTCCGAACTCACTGTCATTTTCAATATCCTGCAGGCATCTTACAAGTGGATTACAGTTATAAGCTCAATTGTCGAATTCACTAGTTTAGTCTTCTATTTTCCAAATAAAAAAACGTATAACAAAGGTATGAATTCTAGAACATTGGAAATCTAAAATTAATCTTTTTTAATCTAAGACATATGTGCACACACATAATCCCCCCAGGTTTATTAAACTAAATAAACTGTATGTGGGAGATTGTAAAATTTTAATTACGAATATATATATAATAATATCAATATTAAAAAAATGAAGTAAATTTATATGATATACTGTTAACTTAAATAAATTAATTATAAAAAATATCAATAAATTAATTTAAATATTCAAAAAATTATCTTTTTGAAATTTTTTTTTATTTTTGTGAACACATACACACACGCATATATATATATATATATATATATATATATATATATATATATATATATATATATATATATATATATATATATATAAAGAAAAAAGAATAAAAAAAAGACATAAAGAATATATTAAAATATCTAATGTCCCTAATATTTCAGTGACAAAATCTTGAATACCATAATACTCGAAGATTGTTAGACAAGGAAAACAATTTAAATCTATCGAAGTTGTCTTGATTTATTATGTAGAAATAAAGAATGAATTAATTGTAAGAATTCATTAGAGATATTGCATAATTACAAGCGTTGTGACTACATCTACATTTTTTTAATGACAAATAGGGCTCGTATTGAAATATTTTACAAATATGTTACATTATTGTAATTAGTAAAACAATGATCTAATATGATATAATCCAGTTTTAACTATTCTGTAGAATAGTCAAAACTGGATCATAGACCATTAAATAAATTCATAAACTTCACATATTATCCTCAATAATTTAATTGTACTTTTTAAATTGCCACTTAAGATATTTCTATTATCTTAAGTTATTTTTATTATCAAAGTAAAATTAACCTTCTCATCTCTATTTTCTTGACTTAATTTGTAAGTTCTTTTTTTTTTTTTTTTTTATCCCTGAGCCAAACGTTTCTTTTGTAGCATAATTTAGAATACAAATAAAAAATAAATAAGTTGAAGTAAATAAATCATAAACATTATACAATCATAAAATTTTTTATGAGCAGAAACATGAAATAACATTATGAATTATGCAAATATTTATTTAGCTCGTCTGACTGTTTTGAAATATTCCAAAACCAATCTCAAATTATCAATAAATCATTTTAAATGATATCTAAATAATTTAATTAAAAATTTTCAGAAATCTTGGTGATAAGAGTTTCTATTTCATAGCTTCTCTTATGCAAAGTAAAAAGCAAAATCACTACTTGAGATTTTGGATTAAATTTCAAAGTTTTCATTCAGATTATGCTCTTACAAAGTTTGAGGCGTTATTATACAATATTGAAAAACACGCACTTAGCAGGTCGTTAAAACTGCTACACCAAGAAAACGACTAGCTACATATAAAATTAATACGATAGGAAGATAACTTTTCAACGTTTTGTTCAATGTTTACATAAAATAAAAAGAAATGGAAGTAACTATAATTTGCTTAAATGAGGAAATTTTGCATTAAGTTTCTTACCATAATTTGTTTTAATATAATCACAGTAACATAAAACTACAAAATGAAATTGAGGCCGTAAATTGTATTTGAATTTTTATGTATTTATAATCTGTGAAAAAATGTAATGCCACAAATAAGAAGAATTTCTTATCATACTTATGATTTTCTTTGATAGAAATAATTTTAGTCTATCGGAGTTATAGTTTATCATATATCTCAACATTGCTGTTCGAAATGTTTAGATACTATGATTGTCTGTACAATAATATGAAATTGGTGGATTCAGGAGGGTAATCACTGGACTGAATCTCAGAAGCCACTTTTACCTGAGAAGACATTTATGCTATCTGCATGGCCTTTATGGTTCATACAATCAATCACTTCATGAGCCCTGGGTCCAAAATGGGGTCGTTTTCAACAAAATTAGTATTTCCATGAACTGTTCGAGTCTTATCAATATGTATTGCCATCTCGATCACATGACTTCAGCTCCCTCGATACTTCATAGATAAGAGAACTTTCAATGGATCAACCCAGGAATGATGTGTCCTACTATTTTAAGACGAGTCTGGTTACAGCGTTATGAGAGTAGCATCAATGCTATACCTCATGCGGTGCGAATGCACTCGATATTAATATACGGACTAATCACCTGGAGTAATGATAGAAAATACGGAAAGATACTATATAAATCTTGGACACCTTATATCCACATTGAGATGATTTTAAACAGTGGTTGCAACATTGAAACATTTCAAGTTTGACTTTCTACCATTTATTCGAGCTCCACGAAATACTATTTTAGCAAGAAAATTCATGATTGCATATTGTCAATTTTGTATGGATCTTCCTTGATACATAAAAAAATTGTTGCTGCCCTTTTAGCTTGTTTTTCAAATCACTTATCAATAAAAATCATTTGGTCAATAATTGCCAAATTATTGCTGTGAAAGTCAGACTGTTAACTGGAAGAGAACTTTTGATTTCGTTTTCTGCCAGGAGTAGAAACACTGGGATGGGACGAGGGAGTCGTGTCGAAGTGATGAGAACGGTGCGGTTGGTTCTGTTTCTTGGGGGGGTAGCGGAAGTCCGCTCCCGGTCGTTGTAAAACTAAATGTCTTTAAAAATGTCTAGATAAATGTCTGAATTCATTGTTTGTGTGTTAATGTGAAATAAATGTTTCGTGTATCATTAATTTGTTTTGTGTTATTCGACTATCCTGGAGACGACAGGATCGTGAGAACATCACAGTGGCGCACCTCTCCAGGATGTATTCCGGATTTATACAAAAATTATGTTATAATAATTATAGCAAAGGGTCTACAAAGCAGTTAGTCCGTATATTTTGATTGCCTCTCATTTCATTAAGAGCCATCCATTATTTGTTTTAATTATGCATGAATTAAGGAAATTTTTGTGTTGGAATTTTGTTTAGTTTCTTTTTAGGTTTTGTTTGAGTATAGCATGTAATAAATTAACAAATGTTTCTTAAATATTTGAAATATCAACTAAAAAAAATGCATAATGTTTAAAATAATTGAGAGAAATTATTTAAGGTTTAATATCAATTTCAGAGTTTATTATGGGTTTTATTTTATGTTTATTCATAAGATTCAGAAAGTGTTTATTTCTCTAACTGGTGATATTTAGTAAAAAATAATGTTTTTGGAATTTGCTTAACACGAATTTATGCTGAATAATAATTTTGCTGGTAATTGTGCATTTCTTAATTTATTTGTATTAATTTAAAAACTGCTGTATTATTGAAAAGTAAATAGATGAAAAGCATTTTTAATTTAATGTCATATAACCTGATATAAATATTTTTGATTAGAATTTTCATAATCATTATGATATGGTGTTTATTATTTAAACAATGGAAGCTCATTGAATAAGAATCTGTTTCAAGAAAATTTTAATGTTTTTTTTAGTTGTTTACATTTAAAATAATGAAATTGAAATTGCTAAATGTTAAAAGGTATATTAATTATGAACTGTGGGTATGTTTAAATATTTATGTAAAGTAATAAAGTAACTAAATGCAGGATTTTAATTTTGATTCAAAACCGAAAGTGTGAAGTCTCTTAAGGGGTGAAATTTTGTGTTGTTTTATATTTCGGAAGTACTTGCAGTGGTAAATGATATATATATTTTATTGTTTTAATAATTCTAATTCATATTATTTTAAAGTGAAATATAATATACAAAGATACTTGAATGAATATATATTACTAGAATTTAATTTAATGACTTATTTAAATTAAGATCATGATTTATATAAGTAGTAGATTCGTTTAGCTTGCTGTAAGTTGTTTTCATTTAAGAAGGTGCATTGTATAATTAAAATGGCAATGTGTTGAAATGAAAATTTAAACTATAAATTTTTCAATATGTAGATTACGTATTTGAATGAATAATTTTTTTTAAATTTATTTTTATACTAACAAAGAAAACGAAAGTGTTTTTTTTTTATTGTTTCAATTAATAAAAGGTGATTTGTGTGAGATTTTAAGCATTTTTCAATTTAGTAATTGATAACCTAAGGTTAGGTAATTTGCGATAACATTAAATAGTTAAAATGGCCTTTGCATTCTTGGGTAAAGCTCGAAAGGAGGATCTGTTAATATTGGCAAGTGAGTTAGGAGAACAGATTCCTCCAGATGCTAAAATAATAGATTTAAAAAAGGTGATTACACAATCTAAACAATATGAAGAGTCTTTTGTTCGAGAATTAATAAATACTATTATTTCTGATCGGGTAGAGAGAGAGAAAGCCATAGCTGTAGAAAAAGAAAGACAACGAGAAGTAGAAGAGAACGTGAGCATGAAATTAAAATGCGTGAATTAGAATTAAAAGAAAAGAAAGAGGAGAGCAATTCGGAAATTACTGTTGAATATGGACGGGATAAATTAGGAAACACTTTTCTAGGTTTTTTAAATATAATGAAAGGTGTAATTTTAGATCCTCCAGAACGAGCAGAAGAATGGTTCTTCTTTTTCCATCATGCAGAAAAAATGTTCAAGCTTTATGAGGTACCAGAGCAGAATGAAGGGAAAATTATTTTACAGTGTTTAAAGGGTCGTGCTAAGGGAATAAATGCTATGCTATCTGAAGAAGATTTAGATCAAGGTAAAAATTTACTGTACGGTCGCTCTTGGCGACGTTTTCAAAAAATCGCCAAAAATGTCGCCAACCTCGCCAATATTTATAAGCGAGATTTTAAAATAAACAGAATATTGCATGTTAAAAAAATGACGACTAAATTACTAAAATTAATTTAATTTTAATAATTACATTACCGTTAATAACGAACAATAAACATCATAAAAAAATATTAATAATAAACATACCTCTCTTCTTCCACCAATTGTTTAGTCTTTTGTTTTCGGAGGATATACTTTGAGAATGGTGTCGACGAAAGCCAAAAATTTGTTGCACATATGCTTGTTTTTTTTCCTCCACACATATTCTGCGAGATAATAGTCGAGGGCATTTTTGGCTTTCGACGACGCCATTGCTCGTTTTACTGCTCCCCACGTTCCCTCGATGGTATTTGTGTGGGCACCTGTATCCGGGTCCTTGAAATTCAGACTATGATTTACTTTCAGATGCACGAAGCCTTCATGAGAAAGACAATCGTAGCTCTTCCAGCAGTCTGAAATTATTGTTGTACCCGGAAGAATGAACTAATTTATTACATTCAACAAACTTTCAGACGTCCTATCATTCACAACTTTCATAAAACATTTACCAGTCTCACGTTCAATTCCACCAAACACCCATTTACCTTCCACACGTTTACCTCTATTAAACTTTTGCTTACCAAATTTACTCTCATCTATCTCAACAATCACACCGCTTCCACCCAGTTTCACGCTGCTTTCAATCATCTCTTCCACACAAACCTCTCGACAAAAAGAACGAAAATCACACACAGTCTTCGAAGAACATTTACTCTCTTTCATATTAAACTCAGTGTTACTTTCACTCACCCACATATAAACTTGCACTAAAATTTCATTCATCGTCATTCTACTCAGTTCAAAAAAAGAACCCTTTCTCACACTCCTTTTAACATCATGCACTTCTCCTTTCACCCTAGATGCACAC
The DNA here is from genome assembly GCA_026290005.1 of Latrodectus geometricus. Classification (NCBI taxonomy): domain Eukaryota; kingdom Metazoa; phylum Arthropoda; class Arachnida; order Araneae; family Theridiidae; genus Latrodectus; species Latrodectus geometricus. Next base: position 70,797 of record JAPDSC010035983.1, read on the forward strand.
CTCCATTCATAACCATCACTTATATCATTCCTTTTAACCAGTTTCATATCTTTACCACATTTACAACATTCATATTTACTTGCAATCAATCCAGCTTTCATACAAAAATCAAAAGTCTCTTTCCTTTCATCCAAACCATACAAATACCTTAAATTCCCATTCTCATCATACCACATAACATCATCCATTCCAAACATTCTTGCACTTACCTCAGACATTCCCCATCCAGAAGCCATCACAAAAATATCACAAAGCGAACGAGGGAGCAAGAGAAAAAAATTCAAAAAATATTGCCGGTATAAACAACGTGGTGAACGAAGAATTAAAAATGGCGCTTACATTCTTCGATTTGTTCGATTAGGGTTGTCAGAATCTCCCATTTTTCAATGTTCGGAAATCCTCATCTGTGATTGGTCAGAATTGGTCAGTAGGGTTACCATATTTGGCAATTTATCGCCAACTTCGAAAAATCGCGCCAAGAGCGACCGTACAGTAAATCTGAGCCTAGATCAATATGATAAAATTAAAAGTTTCATTTTAAGAGAAAATATAATAACTCCCTTACAACACAAGAATAATTTTGATTCTAGTTATAAATTACACAGTGAAAATTATGCTCAGTATGCTTCCCGTATTTAAGCTGCATTAGAACTATATTTAAAATCAAGAGACGTGGAAACATTGGCTAAACTTAAAGAACTTCTTGTAGCTGATAAAATAAAAGAGACTTTGCCTACTTATGTAAGGTCCTAAATATTTTTGAAAGAGACAGAATTTTGGCCTCCAGTACCTGAATTGGTGAGGGAAATTGATAATTTCTTAGTTTCGATACCAAAAAGTTTCGCAAGTAATTCTCACAATTATTCCAAATTTAATCCAGGCTCACATGGAACAAAACAGAACGAAATTATAAGGAAACCTTTTCCAGCTGAAACCAGAAGTAAAAGTTTTAGCGAAAAGAAGGAATATTACAGTTATCTAAAGAATCCAGAACCACGACTACAGAATCGTTTCGGAAGTAATACTGCGAGTTATGCTCCAGGTAAAAAGCTATTAAAGTGTTATAAATGTCAAGAAGAATGTCATTTAAGGAAATTTTGCCCACAGATGAATACAGTATCACAAGTTTCTAATAAGAGTGAAACTGAAGAAGTAAGCAAGAAAGGGCTAAATGAAATTTGCATTAAGATAGGCAATGCAAGTTTCGATTGGGAAATTCCAGTCAGTGAATAGGATGGAGAACTTCTTCGAGTTGATTTAAATATTGGAGATCATGCGTTTCAAGGGATCATTGATAGTGGTGCGGAAATTACAGTACTGCGGAAGTCAGCGGTACCAGAAGAAATGTTGCAGTCAAGTGGGAAAATTCACTTGAGGCCTGCAATTGGATCTCCGGTTGAAGGAAAGCTTGTTTCTGTTCCACTTAGTCTTTGGTCAGCAGATGATGATATCAGGCCGTATATAATGGTGCATGCTGCAGTTGTGGAAGGATTACATGAGCAAGCTTTGATCACTCCTAGAGTTTTCAGTTTATTAAATGAACAAAGAAGAAAATATCTCGGTGAAGAAATCAATAATATTCACAGGAAAGATAAAGTTTTGAAGAACACTTTCAATGCGGAGGGAAGGAAAACAGAAGCTTATATAGAAGCAAATCATGAAACAGCTGAAATAGAAAATTCTGGAGTAGAGTTTTCAACTACTCCAGTGGAAATTAACTTGCTAAATGAAGAAATAGTCACTGTTACAGATGAAGAAAATAATTGTCCAAGTTCACAAGCAAAGATATTAAGAAATGAAGAGTTGTCCTGTACTACATTAAGTCGTTGTTTTGAAGATGCCAGACAGCGGAAGAACAATTACTGGTTAGAATCAGATTTATTGTACCACACAGGCAATGTGGGAGGACAGAAATATGTACAGCTTGTTGTTCCAGAATGCAGAAGGAAAGAAATTTTATAATTAGCTCACGAAACACCAACAGGAGGATATTTGGCTGCCAGGAAAACCGAAGAAAGAATTGCAATGTCTTTTTGGTGGGAAGGTATGGTAAGAGACGTATGATTGGTGTGAATCTTGTCACGATTGTCAACTGAGGAGGAAAAGCCAAGTGAAAGACAGAGAACCTATAGAAGCTGTCGGTAGACCTGAATTACCCTTCCAAGTAGTGAATGCTGATATTTTAGGGCCTATTGAACCTAAGTCTTCTAGGGGACATCAGTATGTGTTGTGTGTTATGGATCAGCACAGTCGATGGCCAGAAGCAATTCCTCTCAAATCTTTGACTGCAAAAGCGACTTGTGATGCTTTTATGGAAACTTTTATGAGGACGGGTATTCCTCGAATCATTGCTATGGATAATGGAACCAATTTTGCTGCCAAGTTAACTCAAGAATTTCTTAAAAGATTAGGAACTGTACCTAAGTTCTCTACACTAGGTTACCCACAGAGTAACGGATTGATAGAAAGATGGATTGGTACAATGAAGTCAATGTTACATCATGCTATAAGATCGCAAGGTAGAGGATGGGACAAGCAGTTGCCTTTTATCTTGTGGGCATATCGTGAAGTGCCAAATGCTACAACTGGGGTCTCACCATACTTATTAGTTCATGGACGACCTCCAGTAGGACCTTTAGCTATTTTAAAATCCACATGGGAAGATGAAGTTGTTCTCCCTCAAGGTATTGGGGAATCAATCACTGATTATCTTCAAAAGATTCGAAATCGGTTGCAGAATGCTGTGGAATACGCCGATGAGCATACCAAAAGTCAACAAAAATATGTACATTATCATAATTTAAGATCCAAATCAAAAGAATTATGTGTTGGAAATGAAGTTATCGTATTAATTCCAGACTCTACTAACAAACTTTGTTCCAGATGGAAAGGTCCAGGTGAAATTGTAGAACAAAAATCACTACACTCCTATATTGTAAAATTACCTGATGGAAGCATCCGTCACCTTCATCAGAATAAACTAAGGAAATATATCCAGCTGATTAATATAGTGGGCATAATTTATGAAGCAGATGAAGATTTTGGTGAAGTTCAACCTGTACCATTAGGAGGCCGTGGAGAAATAAAGGAGACATGGAAACAACTAGAAGAAAAGACTGAATGGTCAAATTTATCTCCGAAACAAAAGACCAGCTGTTAGCAGTTCTAAAGGACTACAGGGTTGTATTTAATGGTGAATTGAAACGAGCTAAGGTACAACTTCACAAAATAATCTTAAAACCTGGAATTGAAAAGAAGCAGCCACATATATACAGAATACCAGAATCGTTAAAACCTCAAGTGGAAAATCAAATAAGGGAACTATTAGACAAGGATTTGATAGAACCATCTACTGCAGAGATTGTTTATCCTCTTGTATGCGTCTTAAAGAAAGATGGAACAATTCGATTATGTGTGGGTTATCGAGGACTAAATTCTGAGTCTAAAATATCTCCATTTCCAATGCAAAATTCAGAGGAATTACGATTCAAAGCTGGTGCTGCAAAGTATTTAACAACTCTAGATATCCTCAAGGGTTATTGGGAAATTCCATTGGATCGAGATAGTCGAGAGCTAACATGTTTTGTTTCGCCTAAGGGACAGTATCAATGGAAAGTAATGCCATTTGGACTGGCTGGTACTCCAGCTACTTTTCAGAAAATTATGAACCAAATTCTAAGACCTCATAGTGATTTTGTCGAAAGTTTCCTGGATGATATCATAATTTATTCATCGAGTTGGGATGAACATTTGAATCATATAAGGGTAGTCTTGGAAACCTTGGAAAAATGCAATTTTACCGCAAATTTAGCAAAGTGTACATTTGCACGATCAAAGGTTAAATATTTGAGTCATGTGGTTGGATCCGGAGAACATGGACCCGATTCTGATAAAAATGCAGCAATCAAAAACTTAGAGTCACCAAGAACCAAGAAAGCTTTAAGATCGATATTAGGGCTGTTCAACTATTATAGGGAATATGTGCCTCATTATGCAAACATTGCTAAGCCATTAACAGACTTGACCAAAAAGTCGCTACCAAATGATATCCCTTAGTCTGAAGAGGCAGAAAGAGCTTTTATTTCATTGAAAGAGAGTTTGTGTGCTGTCACTACACTATCAACACCTGATTTAAATAAGCAATTTGAACTCCACACAGATGCTTCAGTTACTGGCATTGGAGCATGTTTAATGCAAAGAAACACAGATGGAAGTCCTAAACTTATAACCTTCGCCAGTCAGAAACTAACCCCAGCGCAGACTAAATGGAGTACTATCGAGAGAGAAGCATATGCAGGGATCTGGGCCTTAGGCAAGTTTGAAGCATGGACTTACGGAACTGCCATAAAGTTATTCACAGATCAAAATCCTCTGAAATATCTTACGGAAAGCATCCCGAAGAATACTAGATTACAAAGATGGTCATTGGCTATCAGGTCACAATAGCTCATAAATCCGGTAATAATAATGTTATCGCAGATGCCTTATCAAGGGCTTATGAGGGTGATTAAAACTATACAGTTTTCATTAAGAATATTGTAAGATAGAGAAAATATTTCAAGATATTAAATATTTAACTTTATATAATTCTATGTCGTTATTTCTATTTTGTTTATTAGTATATATTAATCTTAATTTACATAAGGTGTATGTGAATAATGTTTTTGTGTAGTTATGATTTTTTTTATGTACTTAACTTGAAATACTGTTGTTCAACAAATATATTGTGTTTTTCCAATCAGATTTTTTTTTTCTTAATGATTATAGCAGTAGTTGAATATAGGTTAATTGTAAGCTCAAGCATGTGAGCAAATGGGTAAGCATTTACATTTAGAATTTTGATTTATTTGGCTCTTAATGGAATGGTGAGGAAAGGTAAGAGAAACATTCTAAAGAAAACGATATTGTGAACAGTTATTTTTTTTTCCTCGGTTCGTTGTAGTTTCCATATGCGGGACAAGGTCCAGCAATGGAAACTGGAGGGAAGGTGTAAAAGTCAGACTGTTAACTGGAAGAGAACTTTTGATTTCGTTTTCTGCCAGGAGTAGAAACACTGGGACGGGACGAGGGTGTCGTGTCGAAGTGATGAGAACGGTGCGGTTGGTTCTGTTTCTTGGGGGGGGGTAGCGGAAGTCCGCTCCCGGTCGTTGTAAAACTAAATGTCTTAAAAAATGTCTAGATAAATGTCTGAATTCATTGTTTGTGTGTTTATGTGAAATAAATATTTCGTGTATCATTAATTTGTTTTGTGTTATTCGACTATCCTGGACGTCAGGATCGTGAGAACATCACAATTGCCATTTTATCATTTACAAGTTATTATAATCAATAAATTGTTGTTTCATTTTAAACCTGTGTAAGCAGCTTTACTAGTACATGATATCGAACCTCTGCTTGACTCCAGTCGAAGTCCGTAAAAACTTTAAAAAATCATAAAAACCGGAAAAATAACCGAAATTAAAAATTGTTTGCAGGGTTTGCATCGCTAGGTCACCAGATTTTTTTAATGACAGGAAAAAAATAATAACTAAAAAAAAGTCGACAGGTGGCGCTGGTACGAGTGAATTCTGTGGAAATATGCAAATGAGACGGTTACATAAACTTCTGCTCCTAATCCTTAACCAGTTCACCGTTGTAAATCGTGTATGCTAACAAGGGTGCTAACTGCAAAAGATAAAGCTTTGTTGGTAAAGTTGTTTTACGAGAACCAGGAATCAGCGACCATTGTCTTGCGTAAATTCAGTTTGCAGAAGAATGTGAAGGATTGAAAAGGGCCTTTAACAGCGGCAGGTCTCATAAAGCTTGTGCAGTGGTTTGAAGAAACTGGAACACTGGAGGATCGTGCAAGAGCCGGGTGACCACGTTTAAGGGAGGCACGTGCCCAGCGTGTTGCTGCCGAAATGGAAGCGATATCGTCCGAATCAGCTGCTGGGACCAGCAGTGCTGGTGAAGGTGCCAGGTGCTTGGGCTTACCACAGTCCATGATACGCCATATTCTTCGTGGAATCTTCGAGATGTATCCATACAGATTGCAATCGTGCCATGAACTTTTACCACTGGATAACGTACAGAGGGAAGCATTTGCGAGTTGGGCTTTCTCCAAAATTGACCATTATCCCACCTGGGTCTTTAACATCTTGTGGACAGATGAAGCACACTTTTCGCTTCATGGTGACGTTAATACCCATAACTGTCGCATTTGTTCAACATGCAATCCACGTGAGTACACGCCGAAACCATTGATTTCGCCAAAAGTGACAGTGTGGTGTCGGTTTACAGGTTCAATCACCATAGGACCCTTCTTTTTGAGGTGCCGTGCCCAGTAAATGAGTGGATAACGGCTACAGTGAATGTGCAGCGTTATTTAACGCTTCTGAACGAGAAGGTCGTGCCATCTTTGCGTGAAAGAGATACGTTATCTACCATCACTATGCACGATGCAAGATGGTTATGTAAGATGGAGCAACCAGTCACACTGCTGCTCAGGTCAAAGTATTCCTGATAGAGACCTTCGGGGAAGATAACATCATTAGCAGGCGTTGCAAGTTCCCATGGCCTCCTCGGTCTCCAGATTTAACACAGGCAGACTTCTGGTTATGGGGATATTTGAAATCTCGGGTGTATCAATCTGGTCCATCCGATCTGGTGGAACTGAAAGATGCGATCCACTGAGAGGTGGCATCTATACAACCAGACCAGTTGCACTCTGCCGATGCTGGTTTTGTGACTCGCCTGCGATGTGTTATCCCCAGAGGTGGTGGTCATGTTCAACACCTACCGATATAATAAATGATTTGGAGATTATTTACGTTATTAGCGTACTTTTTCTTTGACTTGTATTTATCGGCTGTTTTTTTAGTTATTTTTTTCCTGTCTTATAAAAAAAATCCGGTGACCTAGCAATGCTAACCTTGCAAACATTTTTTAATTTCTGTTATTTTTCCGGTTTTTATGGATTTTTTAAAGTTTTTACGGACTTTTTGCTCACCCGGTACTTCAATGTGGTTGTTCTTAGTACTGATTTCTAAGATTTTGTTTCAATATTTCTTGAAAATTTAATCATTTGCTATTTCAAGTATAATATATTTTCCTGATAAGTATCATATTTTTAGTTGCCTTTCTTTCACGTATAGCAGTTTTAATGGCATATTTTACCTCTATAATTGAAAATATGTTTTCTTTGCAAAAATTATGACCATCAGATAAATATTCTTATATACCCATGCTGAATGCGCTAAGCACTCACCATCCATTCATTGTACATTCATTTTAATTTGCTAAGTTCATTTGAAATGCCTTTGTATATGAAATTTCATTAGAATGAAAAAACTCTTAAATACATCGATTTTTGCTCGCGTGATGTAAAAAGTACTAAGCGAATAAAGGGCATTTAAAATTAATTTTTTTTTTTACTTCTTTAAGACACTGTAAAAATTTAACAACAGTTTAACGGGCTGGATCCTAATATTTTAATACTCAAAATGTTTGATAAACATCATATACTAAAGTGCTTAGAGAATATAGAATTTTTGATGAAAACCTTTAAAAAGTAGTTATGACAACTTATGGCTAAATATTAATGTGACTATATTTTTAACCATTATTTAAAAATGTGATTTTCTTTGAGTATATAATAAACTCTAATGCATTATTATTAGTAATTAATCTAATATATCTTGCAAATATATTTTACAGTTCCATCAGTAGAGAAAATGGTTTCTTAGAGTTTGAGGTTTGTGCTTAGATATCAAGATTTATTATTTTTAAATTAACTAATTGAGGTTTGATTTGGATAAAATCACTCAACTATCCTTTTTAGCTCACGAGGCCTAATTATATCTTGCAGATTGAGATCTTAATCTCAAGTTACTTATCTTAGAAGAATAATAACGGCTCTAGGTCGTAAAAAATTACAACTAAGAGGGATTATCGAATCAAATAATTACTGATAGCATAGTAACTATATTCTTTATATGAAATTACTATTAATGGAATTAGAAAAGCAACTTAATCTGAAAGTAGTATGGTTGAAAATATAATACATATTATCACTATCAATAACATAACCCTTTGATGAAGTGAAAAAAATATTATTTAATTCACTGAAAACTAATTTAATCTTGAAATCAATCTCAAAATGATAGTTGTTGCGAATGGCATCACCTCTCCAACCAATCAGAGGAAGAGGGAGTTGCCGCGAGTTGCTATTTATGTTCGCCATTTGTTTCAGTTGATGGTTAAAATCTCTGTAACTTGTGCCGTTCTTGAATAAATGTTTTTACATGTTGCACTCTATTTTTCACTATTTTGGAAGTCTATCAGCCAAATCAGACATCTGGTAGATGTCAGCCCTGCTACGTTTTAATTATATTTGGTAATTTTAACAATAGTTATAAAAAATATGCGATTTCACTTCAAACTATTATGTGTCTGGTTGGTGAGCTGTATTATCTAATACTATTTGAAGCAAAATCAACAGCTAGATGAACACCTAAGGAGCCACTTTCTTTAAAATTTCATTATACATCAAGAGATTAATATTAGGCGTGCCTTTTCTTTTCTAATAATGCTGTCTCTGATTTGATCAAGAAAGATCAAATATTGATTTCTGTACTTTAAATTATATCGATTGTGGACTTGCATTTTTTTTTTATAATTTATCTCGTGTGCCTATTCTGGACTTTCATATTATGTATAATTCATCTTATGTGCTAAATTTGAGCTTTGTGTTTGGAATATCTAATATGTTGATTCTCCTATAAATGCCGATTTCTTTCCTGATATAATGTAAGCTGATTCTCTCCATTATATTTGCACACAAATTCGCATGAGCGTATACCAAGAAATAGATATCTTTGTCAAATAATATCTGTTTCTGTACTAATTAGATATCAACAATTTAATACTAGACTGTAACAGTAAGACTATATGTAATCAACTTCCGAAAAAATTATAACCACAACTAATAACTCTTAGCAATAGTTTAGAAACAGAAAGGTAATGAAATTAAATTTTATGCACTACTGGCCATTAAAATTGCTACACCAAGAAGGCGATATGCTACAGACGTGAAATTTATACGAAAGGAAGAAAATGCTGTGATATTAAAATGATTAGCTTTTCAGCGCATTCAGACGAAGGCGCCAGTAGCGACACCTACATTGTGTTTAAATGAGGAAATCGTTCAGCCGGTTCCTCATACACAAATTGCATTTGAACGTTGTTGCCTGGTGAAAAGTTGTTGTAATGCCTCGTGTAAGAAGGAGAAATGCGTACCAGCACGTTTCTGACTTTAATAAAGATCGAATTATAGCGTACCGGAATTGCGGTTTATCTTATCGCAGTATTGCTGCTCGCGTCGGTCGAGATCCAATGACTGTTAGCAGAATATGGAATCGATGGGTTCAGGACGGTAATACAGGATCTCAACGGCCACCTATCACTAGCAGCCGAGAAGATAGGCATATTATCCGCATGGCCGTAATGGATTGTGAAACCACGTCAGGAGCCGTGAGTCAAGAAACGGGGTTGTTTGGAAGACAACAAGTGTCTGCACGAACAGTTCGACGACGTTTGCAGCAGCATGGACTCTCAGCTTGGAGACCATGGCTGCGGCTTCCCTTGACACTGCGTCATAGACAAGAGCGCCTTCAATGGTGTGATCAACGACGAACCTGGGCGCACGAATGGCGAGACGTCATTTTTTCAGATGAATCCAGGTTCTGTGTACAAGAATCATGATGGTCGCATCCGTGTTTGGCGGCATCGTGGTGAACGTATACTGGCAGCGTGCATTCGTCATCGTCATACTGGCCCATCACCTGGCGTGATGGTATGGGGTGCCATTGGATACACGTCTCGGTCACCTCTTGTTCGCATTGACGGTGCTTTGAACAATGCACGTTACATTTCTGGTGTGTTACGACCCGTGGCTCTACCCTTTATTCGAGCCCTGCGAAACCCTACGTTTCAGCAGGATAATGCCCGACCGCATGATGCCGGTATTGTACGGACCTTCCTTGATACGGAACATATTCGTCTGTTGCCTTGGCCAGCACGTTCTCCAGATCTTTCCCCAATAGAAAACTTCTGGTCAATGGTTATCGAGCGACTGGCTCGTCACTAAACGCCAATCACTATGGTTGATGAATTGTGGCATCGTGTTGAAGCTGCATGGGCATCTGTACCTGTACATGCAATCCAATCTCTGTTTGACTCAATGCCCAGTTGTATAACTGCTGTTACTACTGCCAGAGGTGGTTGTTCTGGGTACTGTTTTCTCAAGATCTATCCTGCCAAATGTTTTGAAAATTTAATCACTTGTTATTTCCAGTATAATATATTTGTCCAATAAATATCATTTTGTTATCTGCATTTCTTCCTGGTGTAGCAATTTTAATGGCCAGTAGTGTATAATTAGGTCGATTACACTCATATTAGATGTAATAATATTATATAATTGATAGCTCATTTGAAAATATAATAAAATCATTAAGCAAAATTTAGTTTCACGAAAAGCAATTTTTTCTTACTGCTTACACATTTCTTAGATCTAATATCAATTTAATTTTTATCACTCTGTGTTTTGGTGAATCAAAGATTAACGCATCTCAGTTCTTTAGATTTTTTTATGCCTAGATTCCGATTATAATATAACTAGTTACTCTTAAAGAATACAATAGGAAGATTGGTAATTTTAGAAAAATATTGCTTAAAATTCAAATTCTTAGGTTTAATTAAGAAAAATGAAGTTGAAATGGAGTTCATCTTAACGTATACTTCATTAGCAGAATCATAATAAGTTAAGAAATGTTAAAAACTTAATTTTTGATAACATGATTGCAACTTTTTATTCTTCAAATAAAAATATAAGGTTCGTTATACTCATAAAAATTATTATGCAAATAAATTTTCTGCTTAAGTGTTATATAATATACTAGATGTGTTTTTCTAAGAACATAATGAGGCAAATTAAACAAAATAAAACGTCTAAATACCATAAGAGACTAAAATTACATATTGTGACTTTATTACAATGCAAAAACTAAAATTTTATTTATTCTTTTTAACTCGGTATTTATAGAGTTTTTGCTCGTAAATCAGAATCACCATAACTTTAAAGTTAAATGGGGTATATCCCACTAGCACCAGACTTTTCGACTGCATAGAAGTAAAGACTAATATAAGAGTTATTCAATTCATTATTTCTTCTTGATAAATTATTAATTTTTATTCAATGAAATATTTCGAATCGAGACATCTATTGTATTTCTAATATTCTCTTTTCCACATATTTTTATTTCATAACTATTTTACGTACTTTATAAAAGCATTTTCAATTTATAAGTTAAAAGTCCTAATTATATAGTTTTCATAATAAACACAAAATGAATGTTTATCTTTTAAAATTTCTGAAAGTGAAATTAATTTTTTTAAATTATAATTTAAAAAATAATTTGGAATTTAAATTGTATTAACTACTTTTTTGAATGAAACAACCATTTTATTAAATGATAATCATATTCTTAATTAAGAAACTATTGAAACACTTAAATCAGTTTTTGTAGATTTGAAATGTGAAATAGATAATAAAAATATAGCATGTGCTATGAATAAGGATATAGATAAAAATTTCATGGTGAATTACGTACTTAAAATAATCTCAAATTGGAAATCTGATTTGCGTTACTTTAAATGCATAAAACTTCATAAAAAAAATGAAGTAGAAATTATGTTACATAAAAAATGATTTTAAATGCCCAGTGAAGCACATTCTTTAAATTTAATTAAAAAATTGCTGAAGTAAGGCTTTTTTATAGCAACCAAAATAGTTTTACTTCCATAAAGTATCAAATTCTATGCAGCATCAACATCACGATGGGAATATTTTAAAAAAATCCTGTATCATCTAAAAACAAAATTCACAGAAAAGTTATGTTACACATGGTGGTCAGAAAAAGCTGACTCAGTAAAAGAAATGACTTCAGATTATGCAAATTTCAAGATCACTCTTTAATTCAAATTTGCTAAAGTACTATACCAAGAACTATTGGAAAAATTAAATTATAGGGGTTTTAAACTCACTAGAGAGAAATTCTGCTATGATAGAATTTTCAAGTAAACTAGGAATTTTAGGAGATAGTTAAAATTACAAAAAATAGTGCATATTTATAAGCTTATATCCTCTTTATTAAGTTTTGCAATATCAAATTACACGTTTTTATTTATTTATTTGAAACTTTTTAAATCACAGCGAAAAACAATTGTTTAACATTTACAAATTAAATTCTACGTTTGTGAATACAAGCCTATTCAGTTTGTTTTCAATCAAGTATATATGTAAGAGAAATACAATACGACAAGAATACGTCTGCGAAAACATTAGTGCTGATGTGTGTCTAGTTCGATTTTAAGATACGTATATTATTTTTGATTAACATGCATCAAAAATGCAAAAGAGAAAAAAATTAGGTTATTACGTTTACCCGAAATTAGGATTTCTGATAAATTTAAAAATATTAAAAACAGTACTATTAATATTTCTAATATACCAGTACTATAAAAAAGATTACCATAGATCCATATATAAAACTCAGTTTAAGATTACTAGAAAAGAAACTACGGAAAACTGGAACAAAAGAGGTGAAAATTTATGTGAAAGACATCAATCATTTTTGCATACATTATGCGTATTGTATATATCAGGGGTGGCCAAGACGTCAACCGCGAAGACATTTCAGGTAGTCCACGCGACCATCTCGATAATGACTTCGAATATTAACAATTTAATTTATGACTTATGACATAGAATCAAGGAATTATTTAAAATAAAAATTTACTGCAGTCTACGCTTTAAAACCCAAAACAAACTGTGCAAGGATTTACGATTTGCAGATTTATGATTAAAAGTTTACGATTTATAAAACATAAAACGGACATGATTTAAACATTCAAAGAAACTATAGAAAGGTATGCATCTCAATTAAGAAAACATGGATTGAGAAACTTCAAAAACATGGAGGAAGAGTGAGTGCATCCATAATCCAAACCGAGACTTCGAAGATTTCGCTTAATACTTACTTGTTTTGTTTGAAGAATTTGAAAGAAGATTCGTTGACTTAATTAGGTTGAAAGAAATACTCAATTCTATATTTCCATTCAATCAAAATGTCAATTTGATGGAGTATCTAAAAAAATAGGACATTTAATAAATATTACATCAGTCACAGTCGAGGAAGAAATTATTAAATTAAGATGCGATAATTTCTTAAATCCAGAGCATATTTAGCGATACTGATTTTTGGAAATTAATTTCTGAGGAAACGTTTCCAAATATTTACAAATTGATTTTGCATTTGAAATCATATTTTGGATCGAGGTATCTTTACGAATCTGCTTTTTCAACCATGAACAAAAAACAAACATTGGTAGCATTTAACAGATGCACATTTAACTTCGTCTTTATGCATTGCAATAAATTCGTACCATCCACAATATGATAAACTTGTCACAGATATACGTTTCCAAATTTCAACTAAACGAAGTGAATAAGATGGTCAGTTTTTGATATATGAGTACTTTGATTATTTTCGTAAATTTTTATTTTGTAAATAGTAAGTTTTTTTTAGAAAAATTACATATTTTACCATTTTTTTCTTGCTACCGAAAATAAATATGTACGTTAATTTAGCTCTGTCATTGGTAGACCGCCTTCGATTTTTTAAATGTGGAGTAGACCCCGGATCTCAAACGTTTGGCCACCCCTGGTATACATAATATGTTTAGGTATACATTTTTAATTCAATCGTCAACTACAGCGAATGTAATAAGTAACCTATAACACATTTGTTGTTTATATATATTCATAATATAAATATAAACACAATACAGAAATTTTATTCAACTCAAAATGAATCAAAAATTCAAAACCCTGGCTAAAGTAGCCTTGAATCTCTCTGGTTAATTAATGTAAATAATTATACCTTTTTAAAGTGACATGCTTTCGAACATTGGTAGTATCGATCCAACCTTGAATATAAAAATGTAACTTAGAAAATTTATTTTTTTTTTAGAGTTTTTACTGAACGTTATTTTTTTTTCATTTTTGATTTAAAAAAAAATTAGTTTTTCTCTAAATTACAATTTAACAATTCATTTTTAATTCAAGTTTGTTTTCTAAAGTTGGGTTCTAATTTTGGTGCAAACTGTTTTAAATAACTGTCAATTCTATAAAACTATCATATTTATACACATTATATGATAAAAAATAATGCATATTTTGAGTTTTTTTTAACTTGAAGTATAAGTATGCTGAAAAGAAATGCAGATCTAAAATTACCAACAAATATTTTATTAAATCGTTAAAAAATATTGAATATGTTTAATTTTTATGTGAGGCATGACAGAGAGATTAAAAGAATTTAACAATGAGATTAAAAGAGTATCTCGTCAGTTCATTTAAGTCCGCCCATTTGTTTTTTACATAATCGCAGGGTTTTCAGTACTTGTTATGGGGCTTTTTTCCTTTTTGGATTTTTTACTTTTTATTCCACTGCGACATGTTTAATATAATATTTTTAAAGAAACAATTTTTTTTGTCTTTTATTATTTTTTATTGTGAAAGGTCTTCTAGAACAGGGTACTATTTTCATTATATTAATTTTTGTACATAACACAACTGTCCGAGACCATACACTCTTTTAGGGCGGAGTTAGACACGCCTATTTGGGTTCTACAACGAGCGGACGTCAACAAACTGACGCGATACTCCATGAATCTATCGGTTTCGGAAATATATATAAGTGTACGAATATAATTTAAAAGAAAAGTGGTAGATAAAAATAATGTTTTTTACTTTTTCTTTTTTATTTGAAAAGTTATTTTAAAATAAATTTGGTACTAACCGATTTAATGATACAATAGTTTAAAGTAATCAAAAACTTTCACTTTAATTTTCTTATTTGGCTGTTAGAAGTATAAAAGTTTCGATTCTCATTCAGGATTTAATTACAGAACCTTGCTCTAAGACTACTCTTCCTTAAATTCTTATATATTCCCTAATTTGCATTTTTTAATTAAAAGAAATTAAAATAATGGTTAAAATATAACAATGCTCCCCGATGTAAACGAATGAATAATAAAGTCAAAAGATTTCTTTTTCCTGTTGAATAAAGTATTCAAAGTTTAATGCGTTCGTGCTTTACCCTCAAGTTTTTCAACAGTTGCCCTAATATTTAATCTCGTAGAAATATTCTATGGCAAGAAAAAACTTACAAATCGTTTGAAGCAAGCAAATCGATTTTTTAAGTACAAGCTCATTTTAAGTAGTGTTAAGTACAGGATACACATGCAAATAAATATTTATTAAATAAATATATGCTGAATAAACAAATGATACATGCTAAATAAATAAAAAAAATATATAAAACTTTTTAAATTTTTGTTAATGCTAAATTTGAGAAAAATGAAGGAAAAAACAGAATGCTTTTTGATTTTAAATTCAAAACTATTTATTTTCTATTATTAATATTCCAAATTAATAAGATTTTAAAAGTTAAAAAACGAAAATTATTTGAAAGTATTTGCTGTTTTAACCATTTTTAGCTGATTGTCTCTTAAAATATGTAAAATTTTAGTAATATTAAACGTTTCATTAAAGAAATATATTCTGTTATCAAAAAATTTATTAATAGACAATAAATTATTCATATCACTTAAGAGTTTCAATTATTTTCTACTGAATGATCATTATAAAATAGACCGAAATTTTTCTATTATTCAATGTATAACATTGTTGAGACTAACACACGTTAATACTATATAGCAGGGATGGCCAAGACGTCGACCGCGGCAGGGCCGGCGCTAGGGGTGGGCAAGTCGGGCCCCTGCCCGGGGCGGCAACCTTAGAGGGCGGCAAATTGGCCCTAAAATTAAATTTCTCAAACTTTTAAACATTTTCTCTTTCTAAAATAATTGA
Organism: Latrodectus geometricus; assembly: GCA_026290005.1. Lineage (NCBI taxonomy): Eukaryota > Metazoa > Arthropoda > Arachnida > Araneae > Theridiidae > Latrodectus > Latrodectus geometricus. The sequence continues at coordinate 86,773 of JAPDSC010035983.1, forward strand.
ATTTTGACCCATGATATACTAAACTTTTTTGTTTAAAATGAATCATATTTTTATGCATTAAGATATTTAGAATCAAACCCCTAACACCCTGTATATATACAGGGTGATTTTTAAACATACAGCAAAAATTTGTTTCTTTTTTGTTCTACTTTAAGTTCCCTTTCTATTGGAGGTTTAAAAGATTGGAAGCACCTCGCTAAGACTTTAAATCAACATGAAACCTCTAAAAAACATATCGAAAGTCAAAAGTCTTGGATTGAATTAAGTCAACGAATACAGTACTTCTAAAATTATTGACAGTCATTCACAAAGACTTATTACCGCAGAAATAAATTATTGGGGCGAGGTGCTTCTACGAATTGTTTCAACAATAAAAATGCTTGCTCAAAATTGTTTAGCCCTCCGAGGTACAAGTGATAAACTTTACGATTTCGGTAACGGTAATTTTTTACAAATTATTCAATTACTTGCTCAGTTTGATCCAATAACGGAAGAGCATATCCGCAGAGTGCTTAAAAAAGAAGAAGCTAAAGTGCACTATCTCGGAAAAGAAATTAAAAATGAATTGATTATTCTTTTAGCTGAAAATATAACATCTCATATTATTACAGATATTAAACAAGCTAAATATTATTCAATAATTCTAGATTGCACTCCTGATATCAGCAAGATCGAGCAAATGACAGTTTTAGTAAGTATCCATTGACAAGTCCAATCCCAAGGAGTTTCCATTAAAATTAATGAAAGCTTTTTAGGCTTTTTCCGGTTGAAAGATCAACTGGATATGAACTTTCAGCTCTAATACTTAAAAGACTTGAAACATTGGGATTAAATTTGCAGGATATGAGGGGACAGGTTTACGATAATGTTGCCAACATGAGAGGCAGTAAATCGAGAGTACAATCTAGAATAAATGCGTTAAATCCAAGAGCATTTTACCTTCCATGTAGCAGCCACTCATTAAACTTGGTAGTTAATGACGTGGCAAAAGCATCCTTCGAAGCCGCCAATTTTTTTAATATAGTCCAAAAAATATATCTGTTTTTTTCCTCATCAATTTTTCGATGGACCATATTATTAAAATATATTTCCGGACTTACTTTGAAACCTCTAAGTGATACTCGTTGGGAAAGCCGAATAGATGCATTAAAACCACTAAGGTATCAATTAGGAGGGATATACGATGCTTTACTTGCTGTTTGTAATAACTCGGAGGTTGACAACTCTATAAGAGTTGAGGCTTCTGGACTATTAAGTTGTGTTAAAGAATTTAAATTCTTATGCTGCATTGTAATTTGGTACAAAATCTTAAATTGTATCAATCCTATAAGTAAGCTCTTGCAGACAAAAGACTATGATTTACCATCTGCTATGGAGCTCTTGAAAAATTGTAAAGATTTTTTCAAGGATCTTCGATCGGAAAGAGCCTTTAATGAAATGCTTTGCGATGCTCGAGAACTCGCTGACGAAATTGACATACCAGCTAATTTTGAGCTCACCCAGCCACGTCATAGAGTTCAAAGAAGGAATGTTAATTTCGACAATGAGGCAAAAGATGAGCCCATAGAAGATCCTTCTTATGATAGCTTTATCTAATGTAAAAAAAATTGATAATATTTTTTTTACATTAGATAAAGCTATCAATGCACTCGAATCCAGGTTTGATGTAATCAGTACCCATAGCAACTATTTCCAATTTTTATACAATATTTCTGATTTAAAAGATATTCCTCAAAACGACATATAAAGTATTGTAAAGATTTAGAAACAGTGTTGACTGGTGGGAATTCATCCGATATAAACGCGCTTGACTTGGCAGGCGAGATAGTAGCTGTTTTGGCTTTGCTAAACAAAAAAGAAAGTCCAGTTGAGATTTTAAAATTCATATCGAACCTGAGTTTTGCTCCCAATCTTGGTATAGTTTTAAGAATATTGCTGACTCTCCCAATAAGTGTGGCAAGTGGAGAAAGGAGTTTCTCCAAATTAAAATTAATTAAAAAATTTTTACGCTCCACAACTACCGAGGATCGACTAAACGGCTTAACAAAATTAGCCGTCGAACATGAACTGGCTGAAAAAATTAATGTTAAAGAAATTATAAAACAATTTTCAGAATTAAAAGTGAGGAAAAAAACACTTTTTATTTCAACTCTCGGATTAAATGTATTTTTAATAGGTAATAAAGTTTTAATATTTAGTGGTTTTATAATTTGATTTACTTTTTTTTGAATATCTGTTCTGTATTTTATAATTATGCACCAGAAATGACTCTTTCCTTTTTTTCTGCACAACCCTAATTTTAATTTAGTGCCAAAAACATAAATAAATAAATTAGTATTTTTTTGCTAATCAAAACTTCAACATAGCTGATGATTGCAATTTTTTTACTCGTTTTATTTTACCATTAATTGTGGAAAGGGTTTAGGTTATCTCTTTTAATTTTTGTTATAAAGGGGCGGCATTTTACCTCTTTGCCCGGGGCGGCGAAGCTGCTAGCGCCGGCCCTGACCGCGGTAAACTGGTCGACCGCGAAGACATTTTAGGTAGTCCGCACGACCATACTGATAGTGAACTCGGATATTAACAATTTAATTTATGATTTATGTCATAGAAAGGATGAATTATTTAAAATAAAAATTTACTACTGTTTTTGCTTTAAAACCTAAAACAAACTGTGCAAAGTAAGGCACTGAATTTTTCGTTTTATAGTGGAATTAAATCGAAACAAGTTGACAAAGTGGGATGCTTAGATTATAGCCGGCGCATGATAGCGACGCGCCGAGTCGTCTAGTCTACCCGTCACTTCTGGCCGTTTAGTTTTATTTCTAAGTTAATCATCTTACGTGGCAGCTCGCTCGCTTCCTACCGCACTGATACGAATTTGTTTCAAAACTGTTGAATGTTGGAACTGCTGTTCGAAACTGTTGATACGAAACTATTGAATTTGTTTTTCAACAACCCGTCCAAAATGACTCAGCCAGGCACCAGTACTAAGAGAAGTAAAACATACCATTGTCACAATGAGTAGGAAGATGATTTCTTTTTTATTATGGTGAAGGAGAAATGTGTTTGTCTCATATGTAACTCAAGTGTGGCAATACCAAAAAAAGCAAACGTCGAAAGACATTTTAAAACCATGCACTTAAAATACGCTACAGACTTTGAAATCGGCAGTGAACTTTGAGAAGTTAAAGTGCATGAATTAAAGTCCAATTTTCATTTACAGCAATCGGTATTTACGAAACTAGGCACCAAAGCTAAAGCAGTAACATTAGCGTCGTTTAAAATTACAGAAGTTTTGATAAAGCGAAAAAAAACCATTCGAAGATGGAGAATTGATAAAAGAAGCTTTCATTAAAGCAGGAGAAATGCTTTTCCATGATTTTAAAAACAAATCTAAAATAATATCGTCAATAAATAATATTTCTTTGTCGCGTAATACTGTGATGCGACGGACTGAAACTATGAATAATAATTTGGAAAATTTATTAAATGATGATTTAAAAGCTTGTAAGTTCCTATTACTTCAATTTGATGAATCCACAGTTTTAGTGTTATTGCACAGTTATGCCTTTTTGTGAGAATGGTTTTTGAAGATATGACTTCAAAAGAAAAATTATTAACTATAATTCCATTGAAAGGACAAGCGAGGGGGCAAGATATCTACAATTCATTTAATTCATCAATTCAAAAACGATAAAAAGGTATCCGTCTCAATTAAGAAAACATGAATTGAGAAACTTCAAAAACATGGAGAAAGAGTGCATCCATAATCTAGACCGAGACATCGAAGATTTCGCTGAACACTTAGATGTTTTGTTTGAAGAATTTGAAAGACGATTCATTGACTTATTTAGGTTGGAAGAAATATTCAATTTTATGATATTTCCATTTAATGAAAATGGCTACATTGATGGAGTATCTGAAAACATAGGACATTTAATAGATATCACATCAGTCACGGTCGAGGAAGAAATTATTAAATTAAGATGCGATATATTTCTTAGATCCAGAGCATATTTAGCAATACTGATTTTTGGAAATTAATTTCTGAGGAAACGTTTCCAAATATTTACAAATTGATTTTGTATTTGAAATCATACTTTGGATCGACGTATCTTTGCGAATCTGCTTTTTCAACCATGAACTCCATAAAAACTAAGCATCGGTCGCGTTTAACAGATGAACATATAATTGCGTGATTACGCATTGCAATAAGCTTGTATCAGCCACAATATGATAAACTTGTCGCAGATATACAATGCCAAATTTCATCTAAACAAAGTGAATTGGATGGTCAATTTTTTATGTATATGAATACTTTGATTATTTTCGCCAATAAATTTTTATTTTGTAAATACTAAGAATTTTTTTTTTTTTTTTTTTTTTTTTTTTTTTTTTTTTTTAAAGAAAAATTAGATAATATACCATTTTCTATTACCGAAAATAAATATATAAACATACACTTTATTTCTGCCATTGGTAAACCGTTTTCGATTTTTTAAATGTGGAGTAGACCACGGATCCCACAAGTTTGGCCATACCTGCTATATAGTGAATAAGGTATAATAGCTGAAGCTATTCGTAAAGTTTTGCTTTTAATATTAACATAATTATTTGTGTTTTCTTAATATGGGAGAATATTTCTTAGAGTCTGTGAGACATGGATGTGTGTATCAGAAATATTATCAAAACTAAGAATTTTTCTTTTCTTCAAGACATCCATAGAAAGGTGATTTTAAAGGAATAATGCTTTGCTTAGTTTCTTGCAGAAATAGCGAAATATAAAAATGAGTTTACACATTTATTATGCAAAAATTGACAATTTCAGCTATCAACAAGTTATACACAATTGTGATTTACTTTTAATATTAAACAAATCAAATTATTGTTTTGCTAATTTTATTATTTAAGATATGGCATGATAATTATTATTGTTGTTTAAAATATGGTACAATATTCATAATTAGATTTATATGCTAAATAGCTCATGCATTCAAAATTGGCAATTAGAAAATATTTACTTGTTTTTTTTTATTTCACTCTTCTCTTTTTACATGTTAATTTCAACTTAACATAATATGATTTTTCATGCAGCAATAATTTGTAAATTTTATTAAACTGTTTAAATATTGCTGAAAAATATTTTTTTGCTTATTGTGTTTGCTTTTCAATATAATAATAAATAATAAATTTAATAACAAATATATATAATAATATATTTTATGCATGACAGTTATTTTACAATAAGATGCACAACAATATAGCTTTGAATCAGGGCTTCTTAAATTTTTGTCATTCCCGACCCCATTTATGATTGCGAGTTACTTGACGACCCCATACAAATATAAAAGAAAAATAAATTAATATTTTTTGATGATTTATTTATTAGGTAACAATATACATATACATATGAAAATATATAGTTTTAGAATTCGTTTTGAAACATAAAAGTCTAAAATTAAAAATTGCACAAAAAATTATAAAATTGTATTTATTATAGTTTCAAAAATAAAAGTGGATTCTGACCGTCTTAATTCGCTCGAATATATTCAAGTAGTTGCGTGGTAAGTATTAAATTAAAATATAAGTAAAAAATTTAATGAGATGGATGTGCCTATTTTTTATTGCATAACAAATCAAATCTTGGTGGAATGTTTGAAACTGCTGGACGTAAGACCTCTTCAACATTTTTTAGCGCTGAACGATATTGAGATTTAATATGTGTTAAAGCTGAGAAAGTAACTTCACATAAATATGTGATGTTGAATGGCAGAATTACATTTAACGCCATATCAATGATTGTGGGAAATTCAGTTCTAGTTCCGATCCAGAATTCAGTCAAGGGCATTTTTTGAGATTGTAGTTTTAAGTTTGAGTCACTCGAATGCTCCGCAAATTCTTCTTGACCTTTAAGAGGCAGGTGATCAATCTCACTTATGCCAATCCAAAACGGTTTTTGAATCCAAACTATTTTTTGGAAATCAATATTTAATATAAAATATGTACGAAACTAAATATTCTAGCGCTTTTAAGTGATCAACAATAATTTTTGAAATAAAAGTTTTACAATGAATTTTCTCGATTATAAAATTGTCGACACTGGAAAACATTTCGAACGAATTTTTTTCGACCCTACTTTTCCAAATGTTGATCATTTTAATATAACTTTTAATTTTATCATGTGAAGTAAATATATATAGCCATAAGTCATTTTGAAAAAAAGCAGCAAGTTCACATTTTCATTTAGTTAAAAATATTTCGATCTTGTCCTTTAATAACAATAATCTTCTTAAACTTTGACCTCTTGACAACCATCTTACTTCTGCATGTAATAACAAAGTTGTGTAGTTAGAATCCGTATCCTTACAGAGATTTGAAAATAAGCGAAAAGTTATGATTTTAAAATAATGATCTTACTGATAAAAATTTATGATCTTAACAGCATCCTGAAGCACATCGTTCAATTCTGGTACTAATTTTTTTGCTGTAAGAGCCTCTCGGTGAATAAGGCGGTGAGTAAAAGTTTTATGATCATAATGAGCAGCTTGAAAAAATGATTTAAAACCAATATTTTTGCCTGTTATCGCTCTTGCACCATCTGTGCATATTCCACAGCAATTTTTCCATTCTAAGCCTTCAGCTTTTAAAAATTCGTCAACTTTACAATATATGTCTCTCCCTGTAGTATGGTCTTCCATATGACGACAAAATAACAATTCTTCCTCCACGCTTTCTTTATAAACATACCTGACATATATTAACAACTGAGCCTATTTAGTAATATCAGTTGTTTCGTCCAACTGAATTGAAAATTTTGGGCTTTCTTTAATTCTTGTAATAAGTTGTACTAATTGATCCTTGTTAATATCAGAAATTTTATTCGAGACAGTGTCGTTCAACAAAGGAATTTTTCGAATATCATCGCCATATTTTCTTCCATGTAGTATTTCTACCATTTTAATAGCAGCAGGTAACACAAGATCTTCTCCAATGGTGAACGACTTTTTATTTTTAGCAATACAGTATGAAACTTCATATGACGCTAGTAAATATTTTTCATTAACGGTTATAAATTTTTCAAAGATTTTCTTTTTTTTATTTAAAGATTTAAACAGTCTTTCAAAATATTCTTTTGGTTTATTGACATACGAAACATGCTTTGATTCAAGATGTATTTTTAATTTTGATGGTTTCATACTCTCCGAAGCCAATAATTCATTGCAGATCAAACAAAGAGGTTGTTGATTACCCTTACAATTTGGGAATGTAAATCCAAATTGAAAAAAAGACTCATCATATTTTCTTTTTCGCACATTAGATGCCTGTTTTCCAATACTTTGTCCTGTCTGAGAAGAGTTTGTAGCATTATCATCTGCGTCATTACCATTCTTATTTAAGTTCAGCCATTTATCCATGGCCAAAAATTATTTTGATCCTAAAATACAATAAATATATTTAAAATAAATATTGCACATAATAATTGATTTATTAATTACCGAATAAATAAAAAAAAAGAAAAACCTAAAATCTTGTTACGGCGGAACACTGACAATTGACCACACTAAAAGAGCGTCAACACTCCACTAATTCACATTACAGTCAGTGTTATTGAATCATTGTTTAGCTGCAGGTTGTCTAGACGTTGTGTCTCGCGTGTCTAAACGCTCCAAGTCCATTGTATTCCGACAACTCTAGTGATGTTATAAAATGGTATACATAAATATTTGACATTAAAATCTCTCGCAACCGCAGAATTTTGCTACGCGACTTATAGTTTAAGAAGCCCTTGCTTTAAATGAAAAAACTGCATTTATTGTAATAATTTAAAATAGTTTCTTTAAAATAGTTTTAAAATAGGCAAAATCTATAAGGGTCACCAAGATTGGTCCTGTCTTGCCTTCCTAGATTGTGCGAATACTGGCAATAAAGCTTTGATCTCTCTTTGCAGCCAAGCTTGGTCTTTTCTTGGTCGGATTGGTCCAAGATAACAAAATATAGACCATCCAAGATAGGACCAATTTAGATTGCCAATAATGAATCAAGATTAGCCAATATAAAGCAAAGATATTTTGCTACTTGAAATGTTCCAAAATAATTTTAAATACTCATAGCAAAAGTATAATTGAAAAAAATTAAACAACTCATATCATTCAACAACAGCTACAGAAACAGAAACATATTGGGGAACAAAGCATACAGCAGCGAAGCTGCTTTTACTTCTTCATCATGGTGTATAAAAAATCAGACAGTAAGGAAATGTAGGAGGAGTCTGTTATCTAAGAGAAGAGGGGGAGAGGGTTCGTCCGAAAGGCGAACGCATAATAATAAATCGAAAATAAAAACAACAATACAGGGGCATAGGGGAAAAAATCACCTCTTGCCTCTGAGAGAGAATCTTGAGTAAATATAAAATAAGTGAAAATTAGAAAATATAGATCCAGAAGATAAGAGAAATATATAAGATACAAAAAGGAAAAATATATTTACAGGGAATACATGTGGGTATAATAGGAAAAATACTCGAATAAATGTACGTAAATAATAACTATATACAAAATTTACAAGTTGGAACGGAAATGACAGGACAGAACCGCGTCACTGAGGTAGTGTGCAGCCAGTGGTCTGGTTTTAGTGTCCTCTGTTAGATTAATACAGTGGAAAATGTCATTAAAATTTGCCTCTTTGCAATTTTCGGCGTCATTGAAGAATTTAATGTTTAGCTTAGCTATATGATGTGAGAGATAGTCTATTTTCAGGTCTCTGTGAATGGATTTATTTGTTAAATAATAGGGTGCTCCGAGAAGGCTGAGTAGCATCTTGTTTTGGAATATATTGAGGGTTTTGATAGTAGTTTTATCTGCGGTACATCAAGCTGGGGATGCGTATGTTATAATTGGGCGGATCATGGATGTGTAAATAAGTTTTTTCATTTTGATGTTAGTGTTGCTTCTATGGCCAATAATCGGTCTAAGATGCTGAAGTGCTGCACGTGCTTTTGTTATTTTCTTTTTAACATGAGGTTTCCATGATAGATTTTGATTTATGGTGAGGCCTAGGTATTCGGCGTTTTCAACGAATGGAATTTCTTCTCCGTACATTGTGAGGTCTTCGGTTCGGATAATTCTACTACGAGGTTTCTTAATAATGATAGCGTTTGACTTGCTGATATTAATTTCAATCTTCCATTTATTGCACCAATCTTCGAGGCTGTTTAGTTTTGACTGTAATTTGGTGATTGCCAGGTTAACGGATTTTGATTTCTGGATAATGCCTGTGTCATCCGCGTAAAATGCGGTAATGCTGTTGTGATCGGAGCGATGCACAGGGAAATCAGTGGTGTAGAAGAGGTAGAGGATGGGCCCTATGATACTACCCTGTGGGGACACCAGCTTCTATCGGTCTGAGAGATGAGAGAGTTTTATTGTTTCTAATGCAAAAGTTTCGTTGCGACAGGTAATTTTTGATGAGAATGATAAGATTTTTGTTGAAAATTAGATTTTGGAGTTTGAAAATCAGTCCGTCGTGCCATAACCTGTCAAATGCTTTGGAAATATCAAGCATGACGAAAATTGATTTTTCTTTGTTAGCGAGACCTCTTCCCATAAATTCCAAGATACGAACAAGTTGTTTGGTGGTGCTAAGATTTTTCCTGAACCCATATTGTTCATTTGGGAGTCTTGTTAGGTATATTTTAATTCTTTGATTCATGATTTTCTCAAAGATCTTTCCAAGGGAGGAAAGTAAACTGATTGGCGTGTAATTTGATGGCATCGCTAAGTCCTTATTTGGCTTGGGAATCATGATGATAACAGCTTCTTTCCAAATTTGGGGAAAGTAATTTAGGGATAAACATTTATTAAAAATGAAATTTATTTCTTGGATGATATTAAACGGCAGGTATTTAAGCATTTTATTGGTGATGTTATCCTTGCCAGGTGATTTCCGGGGATTTAGGTGTTTCAGGATGTTTTGGAATTCATCAGGAGTCGCGGGTTCTAATTTTTCACTGTTCAGATCTGCAGACTTGATTTTTTGGCTGGTTTTTCTGATCAAGTCTTCCAATTTGAGTCGGAAACTATGTTGTTTAACCTAAACTGCTTCTCCATGCTGTCAGCAAAAGCCACGGCTTTTTCAGAGTCGGTAAAAACGAGCCCGCGTTCACCGTGTAAGGGTTTGCTGGTTCGAGTTCGAGGTTTGAAACAGTGGGCGAGTTTTCAAACTGAGTTATCTTCGTTGCTGAGGGTAGAGAGTTTTTCTTCCCATTTTTTGGTTTTGTTTTTACTTATTTCGAATTTAATGATTTTATTTAAATGATTTATTTTGGTTTTGTACGCCGGATTTAGGGTTTTCCTGTAACGTTTCCTCTTCTTGTTCCTTTCTTTGATGAGGTCTCTGATTTCTGTGGAGAGTTTATAATAATTTTCTAGTCTTTTCTTTTCTTCAGTTGCGCTTTTGTGCGCATCCAAAATTTCTTTATTTAATGCTTGGATAGAGATTTCTGCATCGATGGTATTACTGATGGTGGGTGATTTCCAATTTCTTTGAATAAGGATGTTGGTATAGAGGTTCCAGATTGTTATTTGGATGGTTTTTGGAGTGTCATTTTTGTTGATGTTGATTGAGGCAATAACAGGTAGGTGGTCCGAGCTGAGATCGTTGATGACGTCTGCAGCGATGTTATATTCGGAGTTTGTTAAAATGAAATCCAATATATCTGGTTGTTGTGCAATAAAGCTTGGATAATAAGTTGGCTCCATTGGTGTGATCACAGTGATTGGTTTGTTTTGGATTAGCTTGTAGAGTTTATTGCCGTTCTTATTGGTAATTCTGCAGCCCCAGGCTTGGTGTTTACAGTTGAAGTCGCCCAAAACAATAGTCTTAAATTGAGATGAGAAGAGGTAATTAATATCGGAGTCTGTCAGGCTTCTGTTTGGAGGGTTGTAAAGAGCGCAAATTTTTAGTTTGACCGAGTCGGAGAGTTCTGTAATTACGGAAACTTCCTCAAATCCTTCGTCGTTTTTGTTACTGTACAGTGTAGATGGTAAAGAGTTTTTGACAAACAGAGACACTCCACCCCCACGGTAGAGTAGTCTATTTGTGGAGTAGGTCTTGAAATTTGCGATATTAAAGGAGTGACTACCATTTGCGTGAGTTTCAGAAACAGCGCAAATATCCAGATTTTGATTTTCGAGAAATTCTTTAAATTCTTCAAATTTTGTTGTTAGATTGTTAGCATTCCATATGCCTATCTGTAGAAATTCAAAGCTGTTTGGTGTGTTAAGCATTACTATTTTCATTTTTGTCAGTAGGTGCTGGTATTGCTGGGTGGGTAGCAACTATTCCAGATTTTTGAATGTAGGAAACTATGAGTTTTAGTTGGTCCAGTATGTCTTTCGCTTCCTGAATTACATTACTGCTGACCGCTTGAGCGTATGAGCGATTTTCGACGACGACGCCTTTTGCAATCTTGATAGTTGTGGTGTCTTTGGTTTTAGTTTTCGTAGCTTCTAGAAAGGCTGTACAACCTCTAAAGTTTGCTGGGTGGTCACCCTGACAGTTTGCGCATTTAGCGGGGAGATCTCTGGTCTTTTTGCACTCGTGGGAAAAGTGATCTTCGCCACATTTCACACATTTGGGATTGTGTTTGCACATTCTTTGAGAGTGGTGAAGCTTTTGGCACCGGTGGCATTGAGTCGGGCCTCTTCTGTTTTTGTACTCTTCAATTCTGATTTTAAGTTTGTTGATATAGCGTAGCTGATAAATTTCCTTGGCCTTGGTGGTTTTAGGTAAGGTGATCAAGAATAGTGGGAGTTTTTGGATCTCACCATCTTTGCGTCGTGTCATTTGATGGATCGAGGAAATGGCGAATCCTTCCTCTATGAGTTCATCTGATATATCATTAATTTCGGTGTTGGCCGGCAAGTCCCTGATAACCACTTTAATAGGTTTGTCTTCCGGTAGAGCATAGGTGTGATACGTGATATTAACGTTTTCAAGTATTTTAATCACCGCTCTGTGCGTTTCGGCGTCTGAGAATTTCACCTTTAATTCGTAGGATGTGGCTTTTCCTGTGTATCCTGTCAATTTGGCTTCGGTGAAGATCTTGTCAAGTTGTTTCCATGTGTATCTGGAGTCACGATTGACTATTGGAGGGATTTTACGGAACGGATTGGCCAAGGTGGGTGCTTGGGATTCTTCATTCATAGAATTTTCGGTGTTCAATTCTGTTTCCAGGTCCAAATTTGGTGTATTTGTTTCAGGTTCCTCTAGTTGCGGTTTTTTACTGGTTTTAGGTTTATCTGAGTCATCAGAATGTTTTCTGGTGCGCTTAACTGGAGGAGTTTTTGTTGAGGTAGGTGCTCCATTCAGTGCTTGGAATTTATTTTGTGTTGGAATATCTGTAGAGTATTCAGGGGTGTTATCATCATCCATCATTTCTATGTTATTAACAGGAGTTGTTTCTTCAGTTTTTTCCCGGTTTTGACTCTTTGCATCATGTCCGAGTTGTCTGGAGAAACTGATCAATTTGCCTCGTACGGCGGCTTTATCTTCATTCGTAAATTCGTTGGAATTAGCAATATTTTTTATCATGGTGCTGATTTCGTCCAAACGGTCGAAAAGCCTGTCCAACATCGTCTTTTGTGTGGCGCGGAATGCGTCCTGTCTTGCCATAATCCTGTCCGAGTCCATAAAAAAGGAAGAAAGGAGAGGGAATCCCCCCTGCCAGGGGAGAGACAAAGTCGAAAAGTGACCGTTCAGGGACTCTGAAACAGAGTGTGAACACCTGGCCAAAAACGAGAATTAGGAAATACCAGAAAGCGACCACAGGAACCTAGGACTAAGTTAGCTAGGTGTGAGCACGAAGAATGTCTTGAAAAAGAAAAAATCTTATATGCGGCACTCATAAAAAAATGAGAATATTCACATTATAGATTTTATCGAAAAGAGCGAGCTATCGGCTAGCTATCATATCGCTATCTCTGCTATCAGAGCAACTGTTGCATCTTCTTCCTTCCACTTAAGCTAACTAACATTCATTTCCTATAGATGGCGCTGTGTTAGGTCATGTGATTCCATTTCTTCATACTGTACTTCTAACTTTTTCTCTAGCCATGCTGTTGCTGTTGAATAAAACACTTTAAAGAAACCATCTTAAAGGGGAACTTAGCAAATGAAGAGATCGCCCAATCTGAGCTTGAAATATTCATTTATATACAAAGACAGACATTCGGAAAAAACCGCAAATTAATTCCTCCTAACTTTGTCATATACCAGGACTCCAATGGTATTCTTAGAATAGAGACAAAATTAATCTTCACAGGTGATGATGACTTTTTCAGGCGTCCTATCCTGCTGCCAGACAAGCATGAGCTTGTTTCCAAACTCATAGAGGAAACTCATCGAACCTTCAATCACGTAGGTGTACAAACTCTAGTCACAATCCTTCGTGAGAGATACTGGATCTTGCGATCTAGGAAAACTGTTCGTTCAGTTGTATCCAAAGGCATAATTTGCCAAAGATTTAAGTCCAAACCTGCTACTACAATGTTTGCTCCTCTTCCTGAAGAACGTGTGCGAATGTCGGCCGTCTTCGAAACAACTGGAGTAGACCTAGCAGGTCCCTTGGTTCTTCGAAATCGTGATAAAGTTTGGATTGCTATCTTCACGTGTGCAGTGTACCGTGCGGTGCATTTCGAGCTTGTCTCGGACATTTCCACACAAAGTTTTCTTCTTGCTTTGAGACGATTCATCTCGCGTCGAGGGCGAGTGAAAACAATCTACTCTGATAATGGAACCAATTTCATCGGTGCAAACAACGAGTTCAAAAATATCGATTGGAGTAAAATTGTGTCTCATTCAGATTTGAAAAAGATCTCCTGGCATTTTAATCCACCTACTGCCGCTTGGTGGGGAAGTTGGTGGGAAAGAGTGGTAAGAATGTTGAAGGAATTGTTGAGACGGAATTTGGGAAAAGCGAGTCTTTGCTACGAAGAACTGTATACTGTAATGTGTGAGTGTGAAGCCATCCTCAACAGCAGACCTCTTACTTACCTCTCCGAAGAGCCATCAGATCTTGTGCCACTAACACCTTCTCTCTTTTTACAGGATCAGACTGAATTCAGAGTCGAGGATCTTGAACAGAATGTGCTGAACCTACGCAAACGTGCGAAACACCTCCAGTCCGTTAAACAAAAGCTTAAGACGCGTTTTCAAAAGGAATATATTTCTCTCCTTAAACATTCCAGACACGTCCATCAAACCCCACTTGAGGTGGGAGATATGGTATTAATCAGCTCTGATGGTAAGAAACGTGTTGATTGGCCTTTAGCTAAAATCATTGAAATCTATAAAGGACGTGATGGTGTTTCCCGAATTGCAAGGGTCAAAACTGAAAATGGTGAGGTGGTTCGACCATTTCAAAGATTGTTTCGTTTGGAAACATCGGGTATTTTAAGTAAAACTTTGAGAACTGCCAAACCTGTTAAATTGTAATATCAATTTTGTATTGGTCTTCATTAATGCTTTTTTCCTTAGCACATGTTTAGATGCTTTATGTATTTGTAACAAGCTAATTTCATTTGAATTTTTAATGTTCAATTTTTAACTTGAAATTTTAGCTAGATTAAAATTTTATCCTTTTGCGGTTGGAGGATGTTGCATCTTCTTCCTTCCACTTAAGTTAACTAACATTCATTTCCTATAGATGGCGCTGTGTTAGGTCATGTGATTCCATTTCTTCATACTGTACTTCTAACTTATTCTCTAGTCATGTTGTTGCTGTTGAATAAAACACTTTAAAGAAACCAGAGGCTCGCACTGACTTATTATGTCAAACCAATAGCCATATTTTATCTCGTGCTACAACAGCAATGGCAAATTGATAATATCACACAAAGTGCACTCAACAACAGCTAAGATGGGGTCTTGGGGTCTATGATTTTCAACTGTAAATATAATTTATTAATGTGGTATTCACAGGGTCTAAAATATTTTATGGGATTTTAAAATTATGTACAAATGCTTGGAAATATAGTTAGTTTGAAACTTTGATAAGAATAAAATAATGTAAAAAAAAATCTGGTTACTTAATTTTTCACAATTTTTTGATCTGGTGACAATCGGATGTTATTTTCATTCGAAAAGAAAAAGAAATAAAAATCTAAAGAATAAATTTTAAGTATTCATATTGTAACATAAGGATATTACAAATGCTTCATGGTGAACCCTTAATTTTATATTTTAATTAATATATGAAAATTTATATCTTGTTACTTATTAAATTTAAATAAAAAAATATCATTGTATTGTAAGAAACTAATCCACTAAAATATTTATAAAATGAGAAATAAAAAAATTAAAAAATTTTTTCCCTTGATAAAATTCATTTTTTCCTTGCAGTAGATACTATAACATTATTTATATTGATTTTATACATAAATGATTGTGGAATATTCAGAAATAATTTGCATACCTTAAGCAGAATTTCTTTCTTATATACAACACTAAAGTTATACCATTTATGTTAATCATCCAAAATATTTTTATGAAAATTTTACTGATATTCATTGAATTCTTAATAAGTTACATTTTCTGATAATAGTACTTATTATGTAGTAAAATGTTATGATGTTTTAGCAAGCAATTAATATCTATAATTAGATATAGTTAACAAAATTTGTCATCCCTAAAAAAATATAATTAAAATAACAGTAATTATATTCAGTCACCTTTCATGAACAGCTTATTAATTTTTTTCCAGCATATCTTTTATTAATTTCAATTTTCTATAAACTTTTTCTATTTTATTATTTACTATACATATAAAATTAATGTAATGATTACTAACTACTATGTATATAAAACCAAATTATATAATAATTAATTTGAAATTGTTTCAAAGTAGTTATTTTAAGTAAAATATTCATCATTTGTTCATAATTCTTTTTCAATGTTTACATTTTTGGCTCCTTTTATTTTTGATAATTATTTCCCTTACATTAAATACATTTATAAATTTTTCTTAAGAGGTTCCATTTCTTTCAATCTAGTTTTCTGAATTATTTTCTCATTACTTAAATTTATTGTAAATGAATATTTATTCTAACTGATTGTAAATAATCTGAAAAATTTCTGAATAAACAATTATTATAATATATTTTCATATATAATTTATTAAAAATAAAATGAATTTATAATTGATGACTCAAATCAGTTTGAATTATAAAAACTTTTTACAATACTTTGCAAAATTAAATATTATAAACTTTAGTTACACGTAATCATTTTTTATATTTATTATTAATAAGTATATTCACACAAGCATTCAAACATTTTCTCCATGTAAATCAATTTGAATTCAAATAATCTGAAAAATCTGATAAATACTAAGTGAAGCATAGAACCTAAATATACATTTTATTGAAGATGGAAATTATATCGGTCTGTGCTAGCAAGCTTTGGAAGAAAGAAGAAAAGGGATCGTACATTGAAAAATAATAATAGACAAAAAGAAATAAAAAAACACCATATACAATATATGACATTCCTTTTTATTTATTTTTTTCAATTTATTGTTTTCCAATAGAACTTGAACTTGCATGTTTCTTCTTTTATCAAGGCAAATCAAATATGCATATAGTTATTCTATTTCTAAAATTTAAAAATAGAAGCATATGCCATACTTTAGAAACTCTACAGGAAGATATATGGCTGATATAAAAGTAGGTAATAGATAAGTTTAGTAGAAGTATTTTAATAAGTATAAAACATTTTAAGAGACTTTAATAAAATGCATTCATTAAAATCTTATTTAACATTTCTTTGATTATCACAGACAAAAATTGTATATGTGTGTGTGTGTTGGTGTATCAGTAAAATTTTGTTTAGCGAGAATTTTATGCATACTACAGTAACTTTTGTTACTCCTATGCTGATTTTTTGTTCATTTGGTTTAAATAAATAAAATATCAATATAAAAAATAGAACAATGAGGAATTTTTATATTGTTATTGCAAAAAATAAAATCAAAATTTTCTTAACATTATGAAAATTTAAAATTTCTCATATTTTTTAGATTAATGTTGGGTAAATATTCTAAAATTGTATAGTCTCATTAAAATTTACATATTATGCATTATTACATTTCTGAATTTAAAAATTTCTAAAATAATCAACAAAATGTTTTTTTAAGCTTCATCATCTTTTTCTTTTAAAATAATATACTAAAAAAATATAAAAAATTGGACTTCATTATTGATATAAATAGTTCATTTTAATTCACTATACATTAATTAAATTTGCTAAAAATTTATCAAATTTCTATGTGTTTTATTTTATTTTTAAAAAGATGAATGTTTTATTACCATTTTAAAACTTAAAAATTGTAAGAAATCGTTTTCACTAAAATAATTATAAAATTATTGATTACAATGTCTTAAATGATAAAACTAAAACAGAATGTAAATTGCTTGAGAAATTTATGAAGTATGAAATAGTCAGAGCACATATTTCTTTTACTTCATAATCATGTTAGGAAAAACCAATCGATAGATGGCAATGTTTAAAGATTGTTTTGCTATAAAATCAGATTCCAGAAATACAATTTAAAATTCAGAACAAATCAAGGAAATCATAAGTTATTTTTGCACAAAATGATAAATCAAAATATTTATATTATTAGAAACACTTGTTTCTATGTCTGATTGTGACTGAAAAACCACAATATGCCGGGTTTTCAATTGCCTAGTCTAATTTTGAATTGTGGTCGAGGGTTCAAAATAATAGAGGGCGACATCATTAGTAACCATATAATTGTTTTGATCTGCATTTATGCATATTTGTGAGTCTGTCAATGACACTTTTCATGACCAATAAATTGAAAAAAAAGTGTCATCAAGAAAGAATTTTACAAATATATGTTTATATTAACAAACAGAAATTTTCCACCTCGAAATTTGAATATGTTCAATATAAATTTAGATGTAGGCTTAAAGTAATCTGAAAAATATTAGACATAGAATTTCATAATTTGTCTTCAAATAATAAACATAAAAATGTGAAATTGTAAATAGCAAATATACTCATTCTTTCGGCTCTAAAAAATTTAAATTATCAAATCAAATGTATTTTATAAAAATCATAATTATTGTAAATTGTGAGACAGAATTCATTAAAATAGCATATAATTTTATATTTTGATGAAAAAATCAAATTATTTCTAACACTGAAAACAATTCTTAAGAATTAAGATGTACTATGATAAGTACAATAATATGTATAATTTAATTTTTCCAAAAGTATATAAATCCGTCACACTTTATCATGAATTAGTATTCATTTTCACATATTAGTATTTTTTAAAATGCTTATAAAATTAAGTCATAATGAACCAACTGTCCTGAATAGTGATGTCCTTGATAATTATGACACTTGGTACAGTAATTCAAACCCTCACTCTGACATTCCACCATTTTCTCTTCAAGTATGAGTATTCTTTGTACTTTATTATCAGTTCCATTTCTGCGTAAATGAGAAATGAACCATAAATGTAGTTAGAAAAGCTAATAATTGTAGAATTGAAACAATAAATATAGTACAATTAAATCACAGCCATTTTGCCAAAATCCAGTCTAATTCCAATTTCTCACAAAACCACACAAGTTAAAAAAAATGCAGATATTCCCAGATAAAATACGTTTTGAATCATTATACAATAGCACAATTCCAGGTAATTATAAAAATAAAACATTAATTGTATTGGAATTTCCAAAATTTCTAGTAATTCTTACTATGTTGAAACGGTTTGCACACTCAATAAGTGTTATTTTCATACACCAAAGCAAAACTAAATTATTTTTAACCTTTTTTGCCTGATTTGTGTATCATTTTTCCCCCTTAGATAGAAAAAGTCAAGTTTATTCAAAAAAGTTTATTTTTAGTATCAGTATTTTATTGTATAACATAAAGAATATCATTGAATTTTAACAAATATTTATAAAACTTTTGAATACTTTTATTATTGCTTTTTACATGTTATGTAAAATGCAACTAATAAATCACTTAGTATATTAGAATAGAAAATAAAATGCATTTATGTAAAATTCTTAATCAACTATAAAAAAAAATTATTTTCACGTGAAAAATTTATATTTCATTTCAGATTTGCATAGTAAAATAATCCTATTCTTCAATTCAATGTCTCTGTTTAATCACAGAATAGAGTTAGAAAACAATTGTATACTTGCATAAACCAATTATCTTTATTTACTCTAACTAACCTTAAATTGTTTGATAATTACCATAGAAATATTTATCATAAATAACGAATTGCATAATAAATGCGCCCTTTAAATTCAATTAATAATTAATTAATAGTAATACCAAATATATATGTATACATCAAACACATACATATATATACATTATTTTCTATTCAAAACAAAACCCTTATCGAAACTTTTTTAAGAATTGTAATAAGTAGTATCTAAAATGTTATTAAATATAACTAAATGGGGTATTGTTGATGTTTGATTGGCGTATTGGCTAATTTGGTTGCGATATTCTTTTCGGATAACCCTCATCTCAAGTTCTGAAAAACAATTTTTTGATATCTAATAATAATTTTCACTATCAGGATTTCTGCAAGTAGATTTGTTGGGGTAGATGCTTGGGAGTTTTCAGGGTCTTCTCCTCTGCAACATGTGAATACCAGAATCTGTGAAAAATCATTCCAGAATGTAACTTATGCAATTAACACTAAAATGTCTTACAATAGCCTTAAACCGTTCAGCTGTCTATTACAAGGTATCAAACTATCAGGATAGGGCTTATTACCTCTTTGTTGTCAGACAGCTTTCTTTGGAGATTAATGTTCTGGATTCCATAACAGCCATTGTTGAACAAAGGGAGACTGATGTTTCATTTTTGCTGTCTGGAAGTACATCTGTCAGTGTGGATCTTGAATTTTCTTTATTTCCACCTTTGTGACACATGAATAAGGCATATCAATGAAAAATCAGTGAAATGTATTACAACAATTTTAGGCAATCCATTGCAATGTGTGAAAACTATCAGAATAGGACTTCTGATGGCTTAGTGGCAGGACGGTATATTTAAGAACAGATTCTCAAACTCCATGCCAGCAACTTTTGAACAATGAGATGGATGTTGTGCTTTTGCGTTCTGCATGTATGACTGTTAGGATAAGTGCTTGAGAGATTTCCAGATTTCTTTCCTGGCAACAAACGAATATATAACAAACTATGAAAAATCCTCTCAAAAAAGAACTATCCAAAGGACGTTAAATTGTGTTATAAATCTTAGGCGGTTAAGCATTTCACAACAAAGCGTCAAAACTATCTAATAATTCAAATGATTTTAAAATGTAAGATAAAATAGAATGCTTTAATCTTTCTTCCATAACTTTTCGTAATGAATTCAGCATTTTTACTACAATATAGTCTGCTTCATAATGTATCTGAGATTATGACATGTTTTCTATAACAGTTATTAATGTGACTAACAATTTAAAGAGCCAGTAAATTTACTACAATACAAGGAATTAAATAGGCGCGATGTTAACAAATCTTTTAGTTTGTCGATTATTGCTATTCATTTAGATTATTTAAAAAATAATTTTGAATATTCTAAATTATTTTTTATAAAAAATGAAAACAGTTCTCATTTCTAAAAATTGTAAATAAAATATTCTTTTACAAATATAAAAGTAATTAGCAATAGTAAATTTAAATATTTCCACATATAATATAGACAATAAGAGTTAAAAATTTGCAATACATTGAACTGTTTTTGTTCTATCTATCATTTTTTGGTCTAAGTCAACAGTGATCTACATTTGAGAATGAATTACACAAATCATAGAATTAAATAGAAAAATCAGAGAACAATGTTGTGAAATATCTGTTCTAAAAGAGTACTATACAATATCAAGAAGAGAAAAAAAAATCGGCATATTAATATTTGCAAAGTACTTTTTATTAAATACCTTTCAAAAGAAACATTTTTAAATTTTACGTATGACTGGAAATATGCTTGATTATACTTATAAAGTAATACAAATCCTGAATTTAAAAAATTAAATAATTAAAAGCTACTTCTCCCCAATATAGTAATTCAGAACATTTTATAAATTTTAAAAAAATGTTTGTTTTCTTTGGAAAAAAACTTGAGATTATCATTTGATATATTTTAAAAAGTTTAAAAATCTAATCTTCTTAATTGAAGCTATAATTTTTTTTTACTTTGTTGTAATTAAATGGTTTTCTAATAAAGTTGTATTTTAATAAATCTTAAAAATATCTCAATATATTTTCATGAATAAAAATTATATATTTAGAAATATTTAAAAATTTTCTTTAATTCTCAAGTAAATTTTAAATAGATGCAAATAAATTCAGCATTTGAAGATAAAAACTTTAAACTTAAAAATATTTGACATTCTATACATAAGATGGCATAAAAATATTAAGCATTAAATTTTAATGATTAGGAATTATATTTTAATTAAAGAGTTCCTTATTACTGAAATAAGATTTCCAAGCTATTTTCAGAAAAAGTATTGCTGTAAATAGGCATATTCCTACTTATAATGAAGTATATCAAAGAGTAAACAGTAAAAAAAAGGGACAAAAACACTTGATACTTTTCTATAAAAAAAAGTTTGAAGGGGTAATATTAATAAATTGTAACCCAGTATGGTAATACAGTATGGTTAATATTAATAACAGAGTTAATTTAGTTTTTTAAATAGTAATACATGAGTAATAGAAAATATTCGAAATGTTATATTTTTACATGCATAAAGTGTGATTGTAGGACTAATAAAAATTATATTTCACATTTTTACACTTAAGAATTTATAATTCAAATGTTAACTAAACAATAATAAATTTGAAATGAAATACTATATATACCTGCTAGGTATAATAAAATATCAGTATATATTAATTATAAGAATTGAGAATATACATGTTATGATGAGCAAAGCAAGTTATTTCATTTTATTTAAACCAATGAAGATAAAAATGTTTTCATAATTTTAAGTAATTTCAATATTATTTACAATAAAATTTTTATTAAAAATAAAAAAAAAATTTCCTAAAATAACTTATCTTTGTGTATTTGGTTTATATATATATTTTTAAAACTTGAATGAATAATTGAAAATTTTTACAAGGTTTTTACTGACAATTTATTGTTTCGAGTCTATAATTTAATACGATATACTCTTATTTAGATAGCATGAAAAATTCACTTTTATACAAGAAAAGAATAATGTACACTCAAATAATATGGCTGAATGAAAATGTACACTCAAATAATATCAAAAGTTATCAAATTAATATCTATGTCTTTTAGTAATGCCAATGTCTTAAAATTCAAGACGTTTATTAAATTTGAGAATAAAATTTTCATTAGTTATTTGTTTTTACTCTATTCTATTAGTAAATTTTCAAATCTATTCTGATTGTAGGAATGGAAATTACACAGAAGTTTGGAAATTAAAATAACGCTTAAAAGCTCTAATTATTATTCTTAAAATTGACATATAAAATTTCTACTTATTACATTTAAAAATATTTGGAGTTTTAAATGCTTGGAGTCAGTTATTTAAACTAAGTTTTTTTATAACAATAAATAAATAAAACAATTTTTATTTTGTTCAATCTCCTTTGTTTAATTCTTAATTTATGATTTCATCGCTTAATGAATAAATCTTTTCCTATTTAAAAAAAAGGAATAAAAAATCCACAACTCTTATATGATTACTCACATGCATGTAGATTAAAGGTGTTCTTTTACTTTTTAAATATACTTCAAATTTATAAATACTACATCATAAGAAGTTATCACTAAGGTAAAATATACTTAGCAATTTGCTTACTTTTATTTAGACATTTGACATAATATATTTAAATGATAAGCCTATTTTATTTATTTTTTTTCAAATGAAAAGTAAAATTAAAATTATTATTGGATTTGACATATAAAGAATAAACTATGGGCCTTAGTTTAAAAATTTTATAAAATTAGAATTAAAAGAAACAGAATATAAGCTGCAAAAATCTCATTTTAATGGAAAAACTTTTTTTTTTTTCTTTTTCTTTTTTTTTTTTTTTTTTACAAAAATACATATTATGAAAATAATAGCACTTCATATATGTACATACAATCTGTTGATAACAAATAGATGCCTATAGGAAAATATGTACATTTGAGTAAAATTCTTATAATCTTTCATTATTTCTTTACATTCTAAAAACTCCAAATTCAGTATTCTGTATTTCAGAATTTAATGCTGCACTTAAGCTGAGACCTAGTATTCTTCTTGTGTCGACTGGATCAATTATACCATCATCCCACAGCCTAAAATATATTTCATTTATTGACTGATTCAAATAGTAAACAAAAATAAAAGCTATGTTCAATATACAAATTATAAGTATTAAATGAAGTTTCTCAGAACATTATAAGAAAAATGTTTAAATAGAAAATTTGTGTGCATTAATAAAAATATATATGTGAAAATAAAAAACAAAATTTTAAAATATCAAATTTCAAACGCATTTTTATTTCAGAATCAAATTTTCAAAGAAAAAAACATATTCATAAGCGATTTCAATAAAATCATTTACGTTTATATTTTCAAATTAAAATATTTTATAAGACAAATACACTATTTGCAACATAAAAATTTAATATGCATTATATATAACAAATGTGAATATAAATTAAAATTTTCAATAATACTCATGCACAATCTATAATTTTAATTATTGTTATTCAAAGCAAATTTTCATTAAATGTAAATGAAAATATTAAAGCTTTATTAATATTTTATAAACTAATGAAAATTGCTGCACATCATGCCAAATAACTTCTCACATTGACTTCAGTGTAATAACACAACAAAACCAGATATGCGTATACTTGATATAGGTATAAAAAAATTATAAAATAATTCAAATTTTCATATGCAATTTTTGATACATCTTTAACATTAAAAAGTATAAAAATTTGCCTATGCAAAAAAAAAAAAAAAAAAAAAAAAGAGGGGGGGGTATAGATATAACAAAATTAAAAATAATAAGAAAATCACTAAATATTAAGTTTACTATTACCTCTCAACTTGAACTCACTCTACGAGTTTTAGTATTTCTTTTATTTTTATGAAATAACAATTTTATCCAGTTAAAAAGTATATTTTTATTGTTGTTTTTATGAGATTACTGTCATTGATGATATATTTTGAGATTCTCTTTAAAAAGATAAAGATGCATTTATTTAAAAAGTATTTAGAGAAGGATCTGCTTTAAACATACTTTCTAAATATATACTTGCTTTAGCAAAAAATATTTTAACAAATTGAATAGATCATATTTGATTTGGTAAAAAATTAAAAGTTCACTAATGAAAATACTTCTTAACAAAGATTGTACAACAAAGACAAAATAGTCAAATCTTAATGTGAAAATTTATTTTTTATCATCTATTTAAAATAAAACTATTCCCTAATTCAAAAATAAATAAATG
The DNA here is from genome assembly GCA_026290005.1 of Latrodectus geometricus. Taxonomy (NCBI): domain Eukaryota; kingdom Metazoa; phylum Arthropoda; class Arachnida; order Araneae; family Theridiidae; genus Latrodectus; species Latrodectus geometricus. The sequence continues at coordinate 111,328 of JAPDSC010035983.1, forward strand.
CTATACATAAAAAAAGGCATTTTAATTCTGGGACTAGACTGATTTAATGAACACAAAAATGTAATCAAAATTTACAAATTATAAGGTGTTTAATGCAATTATCAATTTGTAACTAACATATATAAATAAATTTAAAAATCCATTGTTGAAATATCCTCTTTCAATTCTATCTACTTCTTAAGAATCCTCCCATAATATAATTAAGTTTTCTTCAAATGATAAAATATTCTAATTTTTATTTTTTCTCTATCCTTTCATACTTTTTTCGTATATTTTTATTTACAAATTAGATGAAACATACTGTGCAAAATAGATACCACTGAGGTTTACCTTCTATATGGCTATTAAATGCATTTTTTCATTAAAAAGAATCATATTAGAATTCTTGCATAAAAGGAGAACAATATATGACTAAAATGTATAATTACGAAGAGAACTATTTAATGAAAAGAATTACTTATTATCTCTTGAAGTTAGTGCAATTATCTCTTGAAACACAGATACACAGATAAAAATGTCTACAATATAGTTTGTTTCTTTTATTGCTCAATGGTCATTTTTAATACACAAGGGCCAATTAGACTGAGATCCACAGTTTAAACTAGATTCTGGATCACTAAAACAACACACACACATCCATATTCTCTGATTTGAATATACAAATTATTAAACAGAAGACAACTGTGTTAATTATTCAACTGCCCCATCTCAGTTTAACTATGATACAACAACCAAACTTAGAAACATGTTTTCCAATCTCTTTTCATTTTCATATCCATAGTTTTTCATATACTACTCAAGAACAGGATCTAACACTAGCATCTTAATCATTGCTGTATGAATTTAAAGCAATGAAAATTAGCAATAAACTTTTATAATTTTTTCCACAACCTATTTATTTTTTCTAACCTCCTGAGTTTAATTTTTACACTCATTTCAATTGGAGCCTTGAAGATTTTCTTATATTGTATTCAATATTTATTTTCATACTTGATTTAAAATAATAACTCTGAGTAATACTTCATTTATACACATTTATAAATATTTTATTTTATTGCGAGTTTGAAAGCCAAATTATTTTTTCTGACTATCCTATAATTTTTAATTTTTAGCAACTGTGCATAACTAAGATACCAAGACAAAAGGACTATTATTTTTAACATAATTTTAATTTCAGTTTCAAAAGTAACTTTCAATACAAAACACAATTAAATCCTACATAACAGCAATATTCTTTAAGACATTCTTTACATATATTATGATCAGAAAGAAGTAACAAGTGACAATAATGAGTTTTAAAGCAAGAAATAATAAATGAAAGTAAAATGTTAAACCACAGAGCGGGTAAATACTAATATAATATGAGTTAAAATGTTGAAAGATTCATTTCCTTGAAAGAATTTACTTTCATAATTAATATCATATTAATTTACATTCAATTATGGCAGAAGTAAATGGGATGTTGCCAAATAAATCATAACTTATGATAAAACAAAATGGGCTATAATGTTCTTTAAATTTTATAAATTAGCAGGATTGGATGATATTGCACCAAATCCTATTAAAGTTCAGTGCATTATTCCAATTCTTTGTAAATTTTTCCAAACATGTAGTCTTTGGCCATGATTAACAGCTTAAAAGTATGAAATTATTCCTATATTAACTCCTAAAACACTATATTATTCCTAAATTGGGATAAAAATATTCACAATGAGATAAAATCTTTTAGACCTATCCACTTAACATTTTTTTACACGCAATTGAAAAGCTGATAGCCAGATATATCAGAGAAGTTTGCTTTTAGAACCACTTTCTAACTCTCAATATATACATCAACCTAGTAAGTCTAACATTTGAAATTCAATATTTTGTATAATCTGTCCTTAATTTTGGAGAAAAACTTTAAAACTAAAAAACTTTAGTTGTTTTCTTTTTGAAAGTGCTTTTGATAAAATACCTATTGAAACCATTCTATAATCCCTTGCTAGAAAAAGAATTAATGATAGACTTGTTTTTGGATAAGAAACTGGGCAATAACAGATTTTTTGTGCTCCCTATTCAGGTGAAAATATGATGACCTAAGCCAAAATTTGTCTGAAACTGAGTTCATGTCAAGAATTGAAAAACTGAGTGTATGTCAAAAAATACTCCCAAGATTATTTTTTGACATGAACCCAAGTTGGAACAGGCATTTCAACTTTTATATTGAAAGAACAAAAAAGTCTTTCACAGCACATATAGATATGCATTTGGAAGAACTTGGGGCTTAAATCCCAAAGTTATTCATTGGATTCATACTATGATCATTTATCTCATCACTTATGGTTCAATGGTCTAGTGGTTTAAAATCAGAAGTGAATTTTCTAAGGCAGATTAAACAAAACTTCAAAGGCTGTTTTGTGTAGCTATCTCTGGGTGTATTAAAACAACTTCCACTTTTACACTTGAGTTTTTGCTTAGCATTCACTCTCTTTACATACATATTGAAGAAGAAGCTATAATTAGTATGAAAAAGATTAAAAGTACTGGTCAAAAACTATTACTTCAGATTTGCCTAGAGAAAATATTAGTGCTGATGTAACTAGTCACACTTTCATAAACGTTAGAATTGTTTACAAGATTGCTTAAGGCTTATCAAAAGCATATTTAACAATCGAATTTTTCTCACGAAAAGATTGGAATAATTTTGTCATCAGTAAAAATTGTTATCGCTGGTGGTTCACTGATGGCTCAAAAATAAATTTAAACACTAAAGCTGGTATTTGCTGTCCAGCTGATGGTACAAAATTATTATTAAATTTGGGAAAACATACAACTGTATTCCAAGCAGAAGTCTTTGCAATTCTCATGTGCAATAGAATGACTGGACAGAAGCTATTTTCACAAAAAAATAGCTATATAGGCTTTGTAAAAATCTATTTTAATATATGTACTTGTCTGAGGATGCTATTTTACTTTGTGCAAATTAGCTAACAATTTTCTCACTTTAATGTAGCAGCCTGGGTATTCAAATGTTCCTGCCAATGAGTTAGCTGATAAGCTGGTGAAGGCTGGATCAACAACTGAATTTCTTGATCCAGAACTAGAGCTAGATATTTCAAAATAATTGATCAAAAGAAGTCTTTTTAATTTTCAGAAAGCAAGTTTTTAATTAGTTTAACACTAGAGGCCAAAGACAAGAAAAGCTATTATATAATATTTGACTTAGTTTTTACTAAGTCAAATATTATATATTAACAAAGAATTTGAGATTTAAAGCTCACTAAAACCAGTGGGGTTTCTTACAAGACCGTGCCACCTCAAGAGACATCTCACCATAATGGGATAATTAGATTTGCAGGAATTGTCAATATATGGAAGAAACTATTACATTCCTGCAAGTAAGATTATATGGTAAAACTCTTTTTTGCACATAAATTTGAACCTTTAATTGAGCCATGAATGCAGCAGGGTATTACTCTTAAATATCTGCAATAATTTGCTTCTGATACTGGTTTCTTTAACTAATGTGTTTTTTAGAGTGTAATTCAATATAAGACCTTTAGTTGCAATGCAATGTAATTTCAGAAATACCCTATTTAAAATCTAACCAACTTATATCAAAAACCCTTTCACAGTTTAAGCAAGTTTCCACAAGTTAGACAATTTTTACTTTCAACCAAACACTAAGTAAATATGATTAAGTTTCATCTTGTTGAAATATGGTTCTTTTTCTGTGTCTCAAAAAGTTGAACATAAAATAAATATCATTAAAATTTTTTGTATTCTTCTTAAATTCAACAAATCAAGATTTAATTGCATAATATTTCATTTTAGAATATTTTTAATAAAAATTAAAATTTAAAAAAAGTTAATAAAAAACAAATATATAAAATACAAAACACCTATTTTATAAAAATGAAAAATTCCTAACGATACATAATAAATAAAATTGTAAAAAAATATTCAAAAGCAAATAAATGAAACAAAAATCTTTAAACCAAACAAATCAATTCAGTAAAATTGATAAAAATATTCAAATATGTAAATGCGAATAAATGTTCAAATGTAACTAGCAAAAGTATAGAATATGAAGTATTAATTCATAAAATTTAGAAAATTGAACAAGGAAAATAAAAATGGTCATATAATTTTTGCTTATTTTTGTGCACTCTTCATATTGATGTATAGAAATGAATTCATAATGTACCCACATACATTCATGTACACAAAATGGGCAAGTAAAATATTTTTGATGAACAATATGAAAAGTAAATTACATTAATTACTCGGTCTTCGATATTTATTATGAGATATTGTATTAAGAACAAAATAAATAGTAATTTTATTGGCGTTAATAAAATAAAATCATAAATATAGATAAAAATGAAAAAAAACTCAGCACTAAAATAAATTTTCAATTTCTTATGTATAAAAACAGATGAACAAAAATTATAATATAACTGTTCTATATTTTCATAAATTTGATTTTACACAGTTTTATGTTCATATATTTGTGTCATCCATTTTTAAATTACTTTAAAATAATATCGGTACTAATTTATAATATTATAAAAAATTATTTTTCCAGACTTTTCTAGAGTTATTTTAAATTTTCTTGATTATATTTCACATAATGGGAATATTTTTTAAACATATACAATAAATTCCTACGTTGATACGATATAATGAATAAAAATATATTTATGTCTTTAGAATAACAGAAAAAATGTACCTTGCTGATGAATAATAAGGGTGTCCTTCTTCTTCAAATCTTTCAATTATAGGTTGCTTTAGAGCTTTTTCTTCTTCATCAGTCCACTATTTTAAAGAAGCAAATATTTTTAAATTTGAGAATTAATTTTAATTATGAGAATTAATTTCTCTTTAATTTTTTTTTCTCAATAATTTTAAACAAATCAACAGAAAATTCATCTATTGACTTGACAAATAAATAAGTCTTCAAAATAAAAGATTTCACAACTTGAATTGTCACAAAACACCAAAACAAATGATGAATGTTTTTGAATAGAAGAATCATTTTCCAAAAATTTGTATTTTATAATCATTGATGAAGAAAATTTATAGAAGTAAAAAAATTATTTTCTATTTTTAACAAATCATTAGCAATACACATTTTTATCTTTTAAATTATCAATTATTTTTACATTAAAAGTTAAAAACAAAAATAAATACTTGGTTTTGGAAACTTTAAATCATTTAATTATATATTTCCAATGTTTAATTCCATTATAATAATTTATAACTGCTTTACAAAAAAATTATTGTTCTTAATAATTTGTTCTTAACTTACATAATTCTTTAAATAAATTAACAAATATTCAATTTTATAAATTAACATAAGAAATATGTATCATTAATTGAGGAAAACTTTTATAAATTAAACATCTTTAGAATGTATTCGTATGTTTGATTAAAAAAGCTCTAAGATATTGAAATTTTAAAAAATAAGAACTAAAACTTATATATATATACAGAATAAAATTAATTTTACAATGATAATAATAAATAAACAACATATTAACTAAGGAATCAAAAAAGTGCTATGAAAAATAATTAAAATAACCATTACTGTCACAAACCAAAAAGACAGCAAGCCAAAATGAAACAAAATTCATTGTAGAAGATCATCACAAGTGATAGATTAAGTTGATAAGTTTAAATGCCAACAGAGCTGTATGAAAAAGTTTCTATACCACATTCTTGCCAATATCATTCAAACTAACTTTGAGTGATATTGGCAAGAATGTGGAAAGTCTTAAATATAATTTACAGCTGATTAGGTTCTGTAGACATTTTAGAAGTAAAAAATAGAATTACTAAAAATTGCAACATCTTACATTCAATACGATAAAATGAAGAATTGAAGCAAGAAAACCCTAGATTCAATGTCTCAAAATGTAGGAAAATCCAGATTCCATGTACAAATCTGTTTGAAAAATAAAATTCCTTATGACATACATTTTATGTCCTTATATATGACCCACAATCAATTACTCACATTTGGAGAAATACACCAAAAGCTTGCCACACCAAAAGAAAATAATAAATTTAGTTAGCTTGTTTGAAACAATCTTAATTGTATTTTAGTGTAAAAAACATAAGAGTTTCTTCTAAAATACAATAAAAATATCTTTTCTCTTAATCTTATCAAAAAAATCCATTTAATTTGATTTTTGATAATCACAGTTTACTGGGATTCTACCAGAATCCCAAAGTAGGCAAAATGATTAATGAATTGGAGCCTTAAACTGATAAAATCCCAATTAATTGAATTCAAAAGAATTTCTTTTAAGTAAAAATATTTTTTCTTAAAAGCAATTCATTTAATAAAATTATGTATTATTTTAAAATCTGAAACAACAAAACAAAATATTTCTTATGTCTATTTACAAATACTACAGAAAATCATTTTTAAAGCATTGTATTAAATTAGAATTTTTTTAGCAATTATTTTAGCAGTTTACCTACTTTCCTTTTATGCTCACATATAAAAAATATGAACTACTTCTTTCAAATAATTATTATAATAAATAACTTGACAGATATATAAATTTTTTGTCATTTTACTAGTCATCTATGCACCAGAAGAACAATTTTTAAAGAATAGGATTCATCTTCAGTTGAATAGCTATTGTTATCAATTGTATATAGTGATCTTTATCTGCGTTATTGTGATATTTCATGATGGGATCATTTTTAGCATTATTGTAATATTTAAAGTGGATTACATTTCAAGAAACTTTTTTCAAATTAAAACTTTAGTGGATGATAATTAGTACTACTTTTTATAAAAATACAATTTTGAAGTTGCTTTATTATTTAGAGTGGTAGATAAATACCTATCTGTTTTTATTAATGTGAAATTTTAAGACAAGTTTTAACCACTTTTACTCTCACCACATTAGGATGTTATTTGGCATAAAGAAATAACTTGTAAACTTTAAATTGATATATTACTGCTCCCAATTTATTTATGTAACACATGTACAGTGTCACAGTAGATATGCAAAAAAGACTTACAAATACATTAATGTATTCATTAAATACAAAGTTTTAAAAAAACAATGACACAAATTATTAAAAGCATTTATTTTACAACTAGAAAATATTTGTATTCATTGATAAAAAAAAAAGATTGCTTTTATTAAAATGAAAAGTGTACATTTTTTCATAAGCACTTATTTCATACTGATAAACCTAATTTTTAGAATCTCATAAATTTTAAATAGGCCAAATTAACAGTAACTATGAAGATAACATAAACATTAATTACACAATTTAACATTGCAGGAATTGTGATAATTATGAAAAATGTATTAAATTTTTACATGTTATTGATCCAAATTCCATAAAATTTGCATCTATGCTATTCATATTCCATGACTTTAAAATTGTTTAATAAAATCACATTTAATATTATAAGAATACATTATTTGAAGTGAAAAGACATTATTATGTTTGATGTAAAATATCAACAATAACACACAATATATCATCAGAAAAAGAAAACGAAATAGCTTTAAAATTTCAGTATTTAGCAAAAAATTCAAATTTTTAAGTAAATATTCTTTTAATCAATAATTTTAGTCATAATTTAGTATCTTTAGTATAATTCAGTATCATTATTAATGGTGATTCTGTATGAAAACATTTTGTAAAACTAGTAGGTTTAAGAAATTTAATAAACCTTGCTATCTTATATATTCAATACATTCACTAATACATCCAACTAATAAAATTTTTTTTTCCCTTCATTAATTTCAAAAGACATTTTTTCATTACTCAATTAACTGACAAATTGGTCTAAATATAAACAATAATCTAAAATTACCAGAAAAATTTCAAATTTGTTAATGCATAAACTTTAGAAAATAATATGTGGTACATCTAATACAGAAAGTTCATATGAGAAAGTTAAAAATTTACTAGTAATTTTTGTCTACAATTAAGATAAATAAATTTATATGCTCACTGATTTTCCTTCTCTTTTCCTTTGATCATGAGTAATTTGTGCAAGAACATTAGCTGCCTGTTCTCCACCCATTACTGATATTCTAGCATTTGGCCACATGTATAAAAATCTTGGTCTAAAATACACAAATAAAAAATTTTAGTAAAAAATAGTAAGTGTATATATATATATATATATATATATATATATATATATATATATATATAATTACTATTATAATAATGTTTACTTATTCATCCAAATATCAGACATTTGGCCCCTTAAGCCATCAGTCATGATCTAGTACTATCCATGTACTGTAAAGAATTACAGAATACACGTAAAAGACTTCGAGTCGAATTTTATATCAATGGGTAATCAAACAATTATACAAGTTAGAAAAACAAAGACTGAAGTTTGGTCTTTAATTTGGATGGATTTGTTTGTCACTCAAAAGTAATTTTTTTGCCTATTAGGACAAATTAGACTGGGGCTTATAGTTTAAAATGGATTCTGAACTACAACAAACATCCAAGCCCAAAGTGGGATTTAAAACCATAAACTGTTTAATTGAAAACCAGTTATGATGTAACCATTTGCCTTTCTCTCAGCTAATTTGACAGGTACTATTATAATATTAATATTATAATAATAATATTAATTACATCATAACAGCTTTCATCAGAAATATTCTAACATAGCATATAGTGATTATGTAATGAATACAAAATTTGAGTAATAGATGAATAAGAAATGATTTATAATAACGGTTTCTATGGAATAACATTTTAAAAATGAAAATTTTGACAATGCAGTTTTATTCAATGAGCATTCCCCCCCCCCCTTTTTGATTAAAAATATAATAGTGAATAAATTTAAACAATTCATTTAAACTTTACATTTAACATTAAGAAACATGTAGAGAAGAATCTCAATATCGATTTTCTCATGAATAGCCAAAAATTCACAGTAGATTTTTTGAAGTTTTCAAAGCATTGCACATGAAATAAAAGGAAGTATATTTTACATGTACTTTTCATGAGGTATTAAGGATTTTAAAACAAGCATACACAATATAAATTCCTAAATTTATTTAACTTACATATAAAATATTTTTTAAATATTATCATGCAGGAATAATTAAATACAGTAAAATATTTGTAATACTTTACATATCTTTTACTGTATTTTGTAACAATTGGTAATCAAATAACTGCATAACAAAATAATGATTTTTGGTAATCATATAATTCAAAATAGAATTTTTTTACTATCAGTCACATACTGTTTAGATTTATAGATCAAAATAGATAATAATTTAAAATATTTGTTACTTCATCAGAAAAATATCAATATTTAACTATATACAACACCCAAACACATAAGTAAATATCTTTGATTATTATTATGGTAAAATAAAATAAATATTGTAGTACATAAAATAAATAATAGTTATTCAAAATATAATGTTTAAAGCAATGTTTTGTAGTTAAAAACATTACCAACTTTACTTTAAAGACATATCATTAAAACTGGAAAATCTATAAATTAAGTCAACTTAAAACCCATAACAGCTTAAAAAAGATGAACTGACAAAACTAAGTTCAATATTATTTGTTTTATTTAAATTATTCTTTGTCCTTTGATCAAAAATTCAATTGGATAAAAATTATATTTCATTAAATAGGTAATGAAATTATTTGTAATTTTATATGAAAAATTTGTTACATATAATTACACAAGATGAATATATTCTTATTTTTTTTTAAATATTATTCAAAAATTATGAATTACACATGGATAATAATATAGACGAAAACAGCAAAAACTATTCATTAAAATAATATTTTAATTTACTAATTAAGTTTTTTTTTAAGAATTTAAAACTTTATAATATTAAAACATTTATAACTATATAACTTCAAAGCATTACATAATTTATTTTTTATGCAAATGAAAATACTATCACTTTTATTAGATGTTTGTAGTATAACTGAAAGCAACACTACACGAAATAATAATATTTTTAGGATTCTTTTCTATCAGATCATCAAAGATAAAGTTTGTAATTTATAATAATGCAAACTTTAACAATTTATTCTTTGATTTTGTCTATATAACTCAAATTTTTATTTCTTGAAAACTACATTTTCCTGTTTAAAAAAAAAAAAAAAAAAAAAAAAAAAAAAAAAAAAAAAAAAAAACAATGTAGGCACTAAGAAATATTAATTTTTTGAGCTTTACTTAAAAATTAATACACTTGAAAATGGAAGTTTACATCACAAAAGAAATATACAGGCCATATATTTTTGATGTTAAATAAAAATTCACTAATTAATTTAATCTTTATTAATTTGATATCTGATATTGTGCATGAATGAAAAATTTGCTCAATTTAATATAAGTTCTTATAGGAATATTTGCCGATAGTATTCTGGCTTTTGGTTCTAGTTTGTGACATCAAATCCCACCTTGGGTATAGTTGCTTGTTATGGCTCGACACCCATTTTAAGCAGTAGGTCCCAGTCTAGTTAGCCCTCATCTGCAAAAAAATGACCAATGATGATAAATCAAAAATCAAATTATGTGGAATTACCACATCGTTATATAATCAGTATTTTTGGCTCCAGTTAGTACACAATAGACAGTCTCAAATAAGTTTACTAAATTTTTTACAGTTATGAACTCAAAAAAATCAAGCTAATGGCAGAACTTGCAAATGATAAAAGTTTGTTCACCTAGCACATGTATAATAAATTACTGTTATATGAAATTTAGCTCACAAATCACAGTGAAAATATACTATGAGCAATAAGACAAAATTAAACAAAAACTTAAATAAAATCAGATCATTAGTCTACAAACTCTTATCTTATTGTACAACAACACTAGACCACATTTTTCACACATTTTTACTGTGGAATAAATAATGGAACCAGAAATGGAATTCTACTATATGCTCCATAATCACAAGAACTAGACACAAGTGAATATTATTCCTTCCTAAATTGCAATAGGATATAATTTAATTCAACAGTATCCTAAAATTTGACTTTCAAGAGTTTACTGACTTTCACCAATCAGTTTTATACCAATGGACAAGTTATACATACAGTGAAAACAAATCGACAATATCAAATCATACTTGGATTAATAAATTAATTTGTAACATTGGTCAAATTATTCATTAACCTTAACTTTTTTTGTATAAATTTAGTCTTTAATTACTTGACATTTGATCAGTTATTCAATTTTCACTTAAATATTTTTAATTCAAAATTGTTTAATTTCTCTTTGGAAAAAAAATATGCATAAATTTCTATTTTTTAATTTTCATTTAAGCTAATATAATATTAATAGGAAGCTTTCAATACAATAAGTTCAATAACCAATGAACATAAACTGTATTAAAGTTTGTCTGTTCAACAAAGCAAATATTAAAATAGTAGTTGACCAGACAATAAGAAAATATTTTCTAACATTATTACTTTTAAAAAAATTCTTACGAATAAGCTCGGCCACACATTCCATAATTTCCAGCTCCATACGAGCCACCAATTATAACTGTTAATTTTGGAACTTTAGCACATGCAACAGCAGTAACCATTTTGGCACCATTTTTAGCAATTCCACCAGCCTCAGCTTCTCGTCCAACCATAAAACCTACATTAAATAAAAAATTCTATTCATCTTTTCATAAGAAAAACATTATAAATACAAATCAAATTTGATTTAATTGTGTCAAAAAATTTTAACAGTTTAAATGGATATTAAAAAATTAATATATTATAGGTAATATAAAACATTTGAATACATAATACATTATTTGACTGTTTTTTAAATCTGAATAACAAGTTTTATCTTAAAGGTAAAATATTAAATTTTGTGTTTCAAAATTTAAATTTTATGTATTATTTACATAAAATTTAAATTTTGAAACGCAATACATACGCTTTATGTGTATTATGAATTACTTAAAAAAAGTGACATAATATACATCATGATAATAATGTATTATATTAAAAAAATTATTGAATAACTCTAAAATAAGGAATATCAAAAGCTTAAAAATTAAGGAACTTTATTATTAATTTGTCATATCAATAGTGCTGTTACGAATAACACAAAATCATGCAAATAAATAATAAATTATATCATATATTCTATTAAAAAATATGATATTTTTCTTAAAATATAGTTTTAAAATATATTCTCATGATTTTTAATAATAAATATGCAATATTACATAAATGTAAAATTAATAATAAATATTTTATTATTAATCTGAGCTAAACATTTTAAATTCTATTGAATATAAAAAGTATATAGTTGAAAGTTGTGATTCACTCCTTTTACAACACAAGATAAGATTTTTATAATAAAGAACAATGAATCTCATGACAGGAAATTTGTTAGGAATATATTTTATACAATAGGCATACCAAATTGAAAATGAAAAAGCAATTTAAAATTCTTTTTAAAAACAACATAATCAAAATAAACTAAATTGGATATTACATTTTAAAAAAATTGTAAAATTTAAAAGAAAAATTTCTATATATACGAGTCAATGATTTTAAATATCTATGCAAATAATAAATGCTAAAACTCCTAATAATTTTGGAACAAAATAGTTTGAAATTGAAATAACAAAGGATTTTGTAAAAAGATAATTTTAATTTTTCAAAACTATTACTCATTTATTTAAAACCATATCTTTTTCAAAACCATTATTCATTTATTTAAATTAAAAAAAGACTTTAAAAAATGATATTAAAAGAACATTTACAGTTTTACTGATAATCAAAAAATTTTTTCATAGGTACTGTATCTGAGAATGAAACATTTGTTACAAGGATGTGTATGTTACATGCATGAATAAAACATTTTTATAATTCAACTAAATTAAGTATATCTTCTAAAAATAAAGTAAGAAATGACAAATTATTTTTTAAATTTAATTTTTAATTAACTTATTCACATTTTTCTTTTAACAAAATTTATTAAAGCACTTAGTAATGTATAAAATGTAATTTGATAACTAATGAACTTGATAATAAAATTAAGCATATCAAACATTTCTTTAACACTCAATTCATAAAACATATATATTATAAAAAATATATATAATGGATTGTTATATGCATGATGCATTATGAATTATAGGTTATATGCAAGATAGATTAATAGATTGTTTTATTCATTGTAGTACTTCTACAATGAATTTAAAGAAAAAAAACTAAACGTTACAAGTTGGTACAGAAACAAATGTGCCAAACCTGTAGATTACTGTGACAGAAAAGATTCCTGGGATTTATGAAGCGATTTTATAACAAAACCTAATGTGTGCATTCACAAAATTTGTTTGAAGTTTCAGTAATCTTTGAAGCCTTTGCTGTTCCCCCCTCCACATTTATTATTGAAATTTAAGTGATTGAAGTTATAGTTTTGTTTTAAAAGTGTATCAAATTGGGGGGGGGGGAAACATGGATAGGGATAAATTGAACCTGCATTTTTTAAAAATTTTAAATTTTTCTGCAAGTGAAGATTAGGTGAGTATTTTGGCTTTGTGATATTGAATTAAAATTGCTGTTTACAATACTTGATGAAAGTTATTAAGGATTGTGTAGAAATATTTGACACATGTATGTAGGTCTGTCAATTGTAATGCTAGTCAATTAAAAACTCAAGTTTTCTTAAAAATGTAAATTTTTTTATACTGATTTAGTTTTATTGCTTGGTTATTTTCCTGTGCTAGATAGCATTCATACTGATTTTTATAAGGTGGGCCGAACTATTCTGTCTTTTAAAACCAGAGTTTTCACAAAAGAGGATACCATTATAAATTTAGCTTCATTACCTTGTTCTTACCCATGATAAATTGTGTTTATACTGACATATTTCCAGGATATGTCAGTATAACCACAATTTCACTACCCATTTATTTAAAATCTAAGTATGTTTTTTAACTAAAGACATGTTATTTATGTTATCGATTTAGATTTATAGTGTAGTAGTTAACACCTGTTTGATATTGTTATTTATACAAAATTTGTAAAGTGCTTGTATTTTTTTTTATTATTATTATTAATTAAATGAAAATATATAAAAATTGATTTGAATATTTTATTGACTGAGTAAGAATAATGGTATTGACTTTTCTAGTTATTTTATATTTCATTTGTAATATATAATCTTTGTAAAATTAGTATCTAGTCATTAATTTCTAATATTTCTGTTGTAATTAAAAAGAAATATTCAAAATTTCAATGTTTGAATTCGAAAATAGCCCAATACTGTGATATTCAAAGTTTGACTTTGAAGGTAATTGGTATTTTGAAAATCAAATATTCCACGAATTTAGTTTGGTGAGATAAATGTGCAGAGCTTGGCGTGAAAATGATGCTCCAAACATGTACTAACTTGTAGGACTATACTAAAGAAAATTTATATTGCAAAATTAATTTTGTTTGTACTTATTTTAATATTTAAAAAAAAAACAGTTTTATCTATTTAGTTTAAAAAAAGGACAAAGCATTTTCTGTAGAGCCAAATTCATCTATTTTGTCATAAATTTTAAAGATAACAAAGAAAACTCCTAAATACAACATAGATATTTTAATAGATATTTTTATGAAAAATTATGAAATTTTTCAAATGACATTGTAGCACAGTTTATTTTAAAAATATAAAATTCAACTTAAATTTGTTATTTTTATGAAAACTGATTTCAATAAAGTGCAATGTATTGATATGCAGTTTTGTATAGTTAAATAATACCATTCTATTTTCATATTAATCTTGTTTTATAATGAATAAAAATATAATTATTAAATATGATAATTTGACATTAAGTCTTTATTTTTTAACAGACACAAAGGATTACTATTTTTCATAAATGATTGATGATTTTATTAATCTTAATGTATAAGAAATTACACAAATACTTCAATATAATTCATTAGACTTATTTTTAACAGTTTATCAAAATATTGATATTCTTGTTAAAAATGAGAAAATATATATGTTTATAAATAAAAAATATATCAAAATATTATGAACTATGTAACATCAGTGTCTCTCATCCTTTAAGTAGAGATTTTAAAAAAATGCTAATTCTACCCCTAAAGCAGAGAGAATTTATCAATACCCTTACACTTTCACAAAAGAAAGAAAATATTTTTACTAAATAGAAATAAATTTGTATTTAATTCAACAAAAAATTGGTTTAAAAGAAAACTGAAAATAAATTTAGTGTAACATTATTATCTAGGAATATAAAATAATTCTTAAAAATCAAATATTTTTTGTTTTTATGTATAAAAGTATTTTTTAATTCTATGTATTGGGGATACTGTATTAATGATACCATAATCTATAACTCAGTAGATATAATCAGTATTTATAAATTACGAATAATATCAACACACTTCTAGATATGCGACAGAAGAAATTTTACCAGTTATATTTTGAAGAAATATTAAGGGAATCTTTCTCTTGCAGCATAATTCAATAAAATGGGTACCCTAAAATAAGAAAAATATGCTATACAATAAATTAAAGACATTTTTGTGAAATGTACAAATGCTTAAAAATAGCAAAAAAGAATACAGAGATATTTTTAATTATCTCATTATAATTAACAAAACAAAAATATATAAATTTACATATTTTCTCTTATTTATTTATTGAATTACAGCAACAGTTGCTAGTTCCATATAAATTAGTTTATTTTTATTTAAATTTTAAAAAAATTCCTCTAAATTATAATTTTCTTAAAAAATCTTGTAAAGAATATAATTATTTTTCTCACAAAAAATTATTTTTTAAAAGTACTTAGTAACTTAAAATTTATATTGATCTTAATAAAAACTAAATGAATCACATTTATAAACTAAATTATTCACTCATTCTCTCATTTATGTTAAATTTAATTGTTCTATGATAAATCAAGTTGATTTTTTTATATCTACACAATTCGTATATAATACTACATAAGATTTACAGAGTTGTAATTTTAACATAATTAAGTATTATTAAATAAAATTTAGAAAAAGAGAGAAAGAAATTGAGACTTACAGTTGTTTAATTATTGTTAACTATTAATTAGTCCAGGGTTATTCATTTATTATAAAATGTTCTAAAAAAATGCTACTTAAAAATATATGAAGTATAAAAAAATTGTACATTGGGAATCATTAATACATTTATTAAGGACCATTCTCAAATGATGTGATAAAAGTATATAATGAAAGTCTAAATCTCATAAGAAAATAGAAGTATGTATGTAATAAAGTAATCTAAAAATTTAAAAAAAATTGAAAATAAAATTAAATTATAATATTTAACATATAATCCATTAAAATTATGCGTCTAATTAATTTATTTAATATGAATTTATAAAATCATATTTTCTTTATTTTTCTATTTTTTATGGCAATAACTTTTTACTTTTAAGTTAATTATTTAAACAAAAAAAAAACTTTCATTTTGAATAAGGAAGCATATTATACTGAAGAAAAATAAAAATTTCATATAAATCTCTTCCCCCTTTTTATTTTTGTATTCACTTTCCAACATTATTAACACCCATCCTTTTTGCAAATGAGTCTTTTTTCTTTTTCTCATACAAATTTTTTTTGGATTTCAAAAGATAATAAATAAAAAAATTACTTATCATAATTTAAAAATATATTAACTAATTATATTAATTTTTCTGCAAAACTCAACTCATAATTCATTTTAATTTAGCACACTATAAAAGGATAAAGATGCAAAAAAATGCTGATTATATAGTTGTGACAAAGTAATGAAATAATTTACCATTAAAACAAATAGAACAAATTAGTATGTATGTTAAGCAAAGTAATAATAAAGAAAAGATATTAAAAAGAAATGTATTAGCAGCATTTTACTAATATTTGTGTTACATTAACATAATTATTCCTAAAACGATAAATAATATGAACTTACAGCAATAAATCAAATATGAATTTTTGTGTTTACAAATGAACATAATGAACTTCAGCACATCTATGCACCTTACCATTACTAAAACAATAGTATGATAAAATTTATCACACTTCAAAAATCAAGTCTAATAAGTATATTTTAGTATCTGTAAATGAAATGCATTATCAGCTATTATACACATATACTTTTAAAAAAATTCAGGATAATCCAGGGAGTAAGTTTATTAAAAGATTTATAAGACCATAACAATAAGATATCAAAATAAGTTTTAAAAAAGCAAATACAAAAATTTAATAGTAAAATTTAAAGTTACTTATGAATAAATCTACAGAATCAATTACTGATTCTGCATTAACATCACAATATTAATTTACAATAATACTAAATTAAAGCTGTTCACTTAAATATCACAATCATTTTATTTTTAAAGTATAAAATATGTTTGTTAAATACCTTTATTTTAGAATCCCAAACATTTTTTTAAAGCTTAATAAATTACAAATAAATTTTAACTATATAAAGATTACAGAATGCAAAAAGTAAAAATTCAAATGTTATGAATATAAAGTTTTAAATTACTTTGAGAGCAGATTCAGAAAACAAAACACCATTATTTCCAATTATGCCCACTGGATATCCATAAAGACGAGCAAAACCTAAATAGAAATTTTGTATGCAGCATTATTAAATCTTTGATTTTCTAAAAAACACAAAAGATATTCTAACTTAAGAAAATTTGTAAAATATAGCCCAATTAAGTTGATCAAAAATGTATGATAATATTGAAATAAAAAATTATAAATGAAATTCCAGAAAATAAAATTATAAAATAGAAACACTTACATGTACAAAATGTGAGATTTTCTAACTCTAATAAAAATTATTTCATTGTAAATAATGAATAATAGATTTCCCTTTTAAAGAAGTGAGACTATTTTATTATAAAGAGATGGTGAATATATAAGGATAAAAATAATATCTAACTAAACACTACACATATAATTTATAATACATAAAGAAAATATCTAAATTATAAAATTGTGATTAAATCTTGTTTAATATTGTTTAATGCATTGTTTAATCAATTATTTTATTAAAAAACACCCTCTATAAAATTAATATTTTAATTAAAACTCTCCAACATATATATTTTATATATAACTTAATTATTAACATTTTATTCATCTTTTTCTATTTCACCATAAAGTATTTCAATTTGCACCATTAAATATTGCAAGAAACAAGATAAAAAAAATCTTTATTATTGTTTCTCATTGAAACATAAGAAATGCAAATAAGATAGTCACATCTATTTTTCAAAAATTATAGGTGGTTATCAGAATAATGGAAACACTTTACATTTATAAAGAATCCTTGATTAGTATGATATAAGATAGTGTTGGTATGTAATACAGTTTGAACTCGCTTAGGAATAAGTTTATAAGTGCTGTATTGTATTTACAGAAATATTATACTATTCTTAATAAAGGTATTAAGAAAGTTTTCTTCTATACCTCTAGAGGCCTTGATTCATATTGAACATTCTAAAACAGAATATAATAATTCATTTACCTTGAGGTCAGGTACTTATATGAGTAAAGGTAAATGTTAAATTTCATTTTCTTGTTCATTAAACCATGACTGGACAAATTTTTCTGCATGGATGGGTGCATTATCCTCTTAGAAAATTCATTTCTAGTGGGAAACAAAGTTTGTATCATAGTATGGATCTGATCAGTAAAAATTTCTTTTTAATATCTCCCCAATGATTCTTCCTTTCAGAGATATGATTAACCTTTTAACTGTCATGCCCGAGATTATCTCGGGCACAGTACTGGTGTTTGAAAATGTTACGCCCAAGGTTACTCGGGGTAATTTTATTTTTGGGAGCATCGTATGGTTACACCCGAATATATCTCGGGAGACGATTATTTTGGCTTCATCTCTTTGTCAAACTAAACTGTATCTCGGGAAAAGTTAATGTGTAAATTAACTACTAAGTTTATTTTATTTTATGCTAAACATTTGATTTTATACTAAACATTTGATTTTTGCAATAAAAAAAATTTGACAATTTTTGTACCTAAATCATCAAACTAACTAAACAGTTAAAGGGTTAATACAGCAGAAAATCACAATACAGCTGCCCATATCATGACAAATCCTCCTACATACTTCATAGTTGGAAGGAGACAGTCATAATTATACACTCATGAGGATGTGTTGTAAGGAAAAATGTGAAAGACAATTCATCAGACCATATTACTTTCTTTTATTAATTATCTGCTCAATTTTATGAGTGTGACACCACTATAGATAATGTTTAGCATTAATATTTGATACAATGTCTTGGAAATTGCTGCTATTCAATATGTTCTGTTTATGAAGGTGCTTTCTATCTTAATCATTGACTGAAAAATTCAAATGTTTATTACGATTTACAGTAACTTTTGCTACTGTTATTTGCTTTTTAGACATTACAATCTGCTTTAATGCCTATCTGTCTATCACTGAGCTTCTCTTTCAATCCAGTATTTTGCTTTGGCGAGTTTATCTTGCAGTCCTATGTATATGCTGTCAACAATTTTGACACTGTACTCCTAGACAAAGTCTAAATGTTGGGATGTTTCAGTCATTGTTGGGATGTTAAACATTTTATGCTTTTGAAAAGAAATTCAAGATTTACAGAATTTAACAAAGCTTTAAATATTACCAGATTACATACATTTCTATTAAATAAGAAGAGAAAACTGAACTATGATTATATTTTTCTTACAACATGCATTCGAAAATATCACTTTTATTCACAAGTGCTTCCATTATTTTGATAACAACTTGTATTTTTCATCAAGCATTTTTTTTTTCCCATTTGGAGTGTTTTCTTAGTATTCTCATTGCTTAGCTTGGCTCTTTCAGAAACAAAATTTTTTTTTTATAATAATAATAATAGTTTTCAATGTAAACAATAGTAATATTCCATAGTAAAAGATCAATATACTTTAATAAAAATATATAAAAAGTAACTATATCCAATAATCAAATAGAATTATAATGAAATGCTTAAAAATAATTAATCCTGTTAAAATACTATTTTGTTTATTTTTATCAAATATTCCATTTAAATTTCAATAAAATAAAATTTATTTGCAAGATTTAATTCCTACCAATACTTAAATGTCTTAGTGATTAATTTGAAATAATTTGCTATATTTCAGCAAGTTCCAATAAAACTAAAAAGAAATTGTTCTTTAAATAAATCATTTCAGCAATATTTTATTTTCATTTACAACCATTTATTAAATGAATTTAGCAGTTATCCTCAGTATACTGTTAGTGTTCTATCTTTATTCAAAAACATCAACTTAAAACAAATAAGTGAAAAATTATTCATCTTGAAATGTGAACTCTTAACAAATAAAATAGATTTAAACTGAAGCCATTAATATTTTCCACCTCATTTGAGATAACTTAAAAAATCTGGAAAAGTTTTACTCGTCTTCAAAAATCTCAAATTTATTTTTGCTTAATTTTTGAATTCTCAATGTACTTTAATATGGAATAAAATAATATTTATAAGCACTCAATTAAATAAAGAAAATCAAACAAAATTTTTAATGTAAGGAAAAATCTCATTTACATGTTAATAATGTAAAAAATGTATCCAAAGTAAAGGACAATAAATTAAAAATTGGCAAATTTGTGAACATTGAAACAGAATTGTTTATTAATTTCCATTTTATTCTAAGATTTTTATAGAAAAGAGAATCTTGGAGCAAAATTTTTCCATTTTATTCATCTGTTCCAAAATTGTAGGAAACTATAGTCTAATATATACCATTTTTGTTAAAAGTATTATTTCACAACAAAATTTACAATGTCTAAATTTTAAAGGTAGCAAATCTTATAAAACGAAAATTACTATAAATTACAAGACTAAAAAACTGCCAAATTATTTAATTATTAAATATCTTAGTTATCAAATGCCTAGACAATCTCTTGTTATCAAATAAAAATTAAAATCAAAGATAACTTGGTCAAATTTTAAACATATATTATAGAGCACATGTGTGTATATGTAAATGTATAAATTAAATAAACAAAATTATGGTCATAGTTAATTGTATTAATTTTATTATTAATGTTTTCTAAAATAACTCCTTTTTCACTGGCACTATAACTTGATACAGACCAAGGCTCTCTCAACTGTTATTCCGCATCTAGCTTGATACCATGCAATTGCTCTCCATCAATTCTCTTATTATTAATATTGTCCTTTTCTTCCCCACCAATGCACTGGTTGGGTATCTCCTTCACTAACCCCCCCCCCCCCCCCAATTGAAAAGATGACCTTTATTGTGAGAAACATATAATTACCAGAGCATGATAAACATATTTTTATATTATGATTTAATAAATACAAAAGGAATATATTCTACCTGTTACTAATGTATCTCCATAAAGAGCTTTAAACTCATCAAATTGACTTCCATCAACAATACGAGCAATAACCTATATGGAGAAACATTAATAATTATAAAACTTGATTGAAATTAGTACATAAGATAAAATACTAAGTAAGGAAAATACATTTTTTATCAAAATATTATATCGCAGCATTTTTCTTTATCAATTTAATTGTAAATATTTTGTGTATTAAATATTTCACTTAAAATGGGATTGAAAATTAGTTTTTGTTTTAAAAGTTCTTGAAAATAATCTTGATAAATTTGTTTAGTATATTAAACTTCATTACTTAAACTTGCCCAATCTGTTTGTATCTAACACAAATTTTATTATTTATGTATTATACTTTTATATCATTAGAATATAATTAGGTTATTGTATTATAATCTTGTTAAATTGATAATAAAATATGATTGATTGATTTTTGTAGGGGTTACAGGTGCAAAGTCCAATGTTGGACAAATCTGCACCGTATAATGTTTAAAGCAAGAAGTAAAAAATCTTTAATAAATGGTTAGTCAAGTGTATAAGATTGAATATAATAAAAATCCATTAAAATATCATGTTAAAGGAAGGTTAAAATGGATAAAAGTTTAAATAGAATTTAAAAAACCAATTGCACTTAAAAAGGCAAACAAATTTCTATGTGGTTTAAATGCAATTAAATCTGATAAAACTAAATATGTGTTGTTAAAAAAGATTAAGTGTAAATCATTAAAATTAGGGCAGACAATTAAAATATGATATACTGTATATGTTACATTACACATGTCACAAATTGGAGCACTCTAAGACACAAACAACTGCTTGTAAATTCAGTATGTCCAATGTGAAAGCATGTAAGTTTTACAACAGCTCTTTGCCTGGGAAGAATTGGAAATGGCGGAATTCAGAGGATGTATTATATAATTTGTTGTTTGCCTACAAATCCCAACTATTCTGCCAGTATGGAAAAATAAGATCTTTGATAACTTGTTTAATGTCAAAAAATGTCAATGTTTTATGTGAAAAGTCAGTGTCATTTTTAGCAGCATAATCTGTAAGTTTATTGTCAGCAATGCCAAATCACTCAGAATCCAACAACACATGATTTCAAATCCTTTGTTCTTCAATATATTTAAATTATCTAAAATTTCCACAATAATTGGATGATATTGTCATTAAAATGCTCTGATTGTGTGGCCACACTCCTATCTGTATAGATACAGTATTTTTGATAAGACTTTAATTATATTAGTTCAAGAGCAAGTATAATAGTAATTGCTTTAGCTGTGTAAATAGAACATGATGCATGAAGTTTATAGTTGTAGACTGTAGTTCCAATAACAATACCCCAACCAACATGACCACTCGATTTTGAACTATCAGTATAAACAGGAATGTAGTAGGAATACTGAAAATGAATGCATGAGAATATCTGTTGCAAAATAAGGAGGGATGTGGATGATTTACTGTATCCAGCAAAGAGATTGATTACATGTGAAAATTTCAGAGCATCTGTTGTTAGGATTTGTACATTGGGGAACTCAGATGAAGATAGAAATGAGTTTGTACACTCATAGGAAGGTAGTATATTATGTGGACGAGCATTATATATCCTCCTCAGAGAAAAGTAGACAATCCTATATCTCAAAGGGTTTTGTAATGCATTTTAAAGTAACAATAAGCATTTTAAAGTAATAATATCTTACATCTCAGATCAAGAGGTAATTGGTTGGAAATCCCATAAAGCCTTAGAACAGGAAAAGTTCAGAATACTGCAGAACAGATTCATAAACTGAGTGATGTACAGGGTCTAAATGGCATTATATAGATGATCTGCCTGATCATATATTGCAATACCATAAGTCAATTTGAGATACAATAACCAATTGATATACACATAATGCTTTATGACCTGTGCTACAAGAGGCATTGAACCTACCTTGAGATTATTTAGTGACCTTTCACACTTACTTCTTGTGCAAATCTAGGATATGTTGTAAGAAAGTTAACTTTTAGTCAAACACTAATCGAAGAAACGATACCTGATTAACAACAGGAATAGCTTTCTTGATATTTTAATTTCTGAATCAAAATGAGGCCCAGTTTTTCTGCAAAAATGGATGCACTTACTTTTACAGGGGGACAGAGTTAGCCCATTTTCTTACATCATGCAATTAGATTATTGACAACAGTTTGCCGTTCAAGCAATCACATATTGGAATCCTGACAAGAGATTTGGAGATCATTAACATATAATGTCTTATAAATAGATGATTGTAATACATGAAGAATGTTGCTGATGCAAATATTAAAAATAGTAATCCTTTAAATGTTTCTCTGGAGAACATCCTCAGATTGGATAAAAAGGATTTCATACACACATTAAAAACTTGAGAATTTAAAAAATTCTGAATAAAAATGGGTTAATTACCTCTGAAATTAAAATTAAACAAAGTGCAAAGAATCCCATAATGTGATTTTCTATCATAGGCTCTTTCTATATCAAAAAAAGATAGACACCAAATGATGTTTATGCACAAAGACATTCTTTTTTGTGTTTCTATGTATGCAATATTGTCTAGGATAGATCCTCCCTTTCAGAATCCACTCTAATAAAACGATATGTATTGATTGTTTTCAAGTACATAAACAAGACAGACGTTGACCATATGCTCAAAAGTTTTAGTGAGGCAACTTGTGAGAGTAATTGAACAGCAGTTTTGAAGATCAGTTGGACCCTTCCCAGGTTTCAATATTACAATAGCCATTTCTTTGCTCCATAGATTGGGGTAAAGGTATTCATTACATATTCTATTGACAGAACAAAATGTTCATAAAAGAATCATGGCTAAGATGACACTGCATCTTATACGAGATACCAAATGGTCCTGGACAAGTATTATATGTTTGAGACAGCACTTTTTGCAGTTTCAGCATTGAGAAATCACAATTATATAAGTGTATGCTTCTATCATAAAACTTTATACGTTCCTTTTCAGCTTGCTGTTTGATCATGATAAATTCGGATTATAAGAGGTTGGTCTAAATACTCTTGTAAAAGTTTCATTTAAAATATTATATTGAGAAGAGTTAAGTAACAGCTCCTGATTTTAATATTGGGATAGAAAAATCTTTAGATAAGCCACTACCTGCTTTAACCTTCTTTTACAATTCCTTGCTGGAAGTTGATGATGTGATCGAAGAAACATATCTTATCTAAGATCCTTTTTGACTATTTCGCCATACTCGCCAAGCAAAAGCTTTTTCGAAGGATACAAAGTTTCTTGGGGTGGGAGACCCACAAAAAAAACCCAACAACTTTTTCCATGACACTTCCATGACATTTTTGTATGACACTTGGCGGTCATTGTTTTCCAATGGTTTCTGATGTTTGCGAGGAATTGGAGAGTGCTTGGGAATCATACTTTTGGCAGCTAGTTTTCTAAAAGTGCATTAATGACTTTTATTACAGCAATATTATTGTTCTCACTTATAACCAAACTGTCAATAACAACAGATAATTGAATCTAATGTGGCTAATCTGCAAAATAATAAGAATAAGAGGAATAGAAGACCTGTGATCTACTTATACCAGTTTGAGTTATAATTAGTGATAAATGATCACCATTATATAAATCATTTTCAACACTAAAATTTAATAAAGGTAGATTGCTGGAGAACAAATCGCCAACTCTAATGAATACAAAGTTTTTGAGGATTGGTTATGAAGGTTATCCCAACCCCATAAGGTATTATGACCATTACAATCACCAAGCAATATAGAGGGCTAAAGTAGCTGATCCAATAAATTGTTCATATCACTTTCATGAACAACAGCATAGCGAAGCAAATAAAGGTTAAAAATGGTAATGAGAGTTGTATGTATATGTACTGCAACAACCTGTAGTGATGTATTAAGAAATTGTACAGAACTAGGGAAGATACAAAATGCATACACCTACAGATACCATTGCCAGAGTAACATCTTTTCTCAAACAAATAATCAAGCAATTCAAAACACTGGGACTTCAAAAATGTTTTTTGAATGGCAAAACACATTGGATAACACAGGTTAAAAATTGTTTTGATATCTTCTTTATGAGTAGGAAAACCTTGACAATTCCAAAAAATAAAAGATACCATTGAGCAAAACTGAATGTTCCAGACTAGAACAAGCCGCCTGGGATTCAAACAAATCTTCACTTTGAAGTGTTCTTTTATCTAAAGGATCTATCTTCATAGCACCTGTTTTAGAGTTAAAGGTGATTTATGAGAACCTTCTTTTGCATGCTTTAATTTTTTAGATTTTTGAAACTTTGATTTTGCAAAAGACTTTAGAGAAATATGTTTTAGAATGGATGAGACATTCATTTTAGAAATACTAAAGGATAATTTTGCAATCGGAAGGCTTAAGCAATCTGTTTGGGTACTACATTACTTTTTTGAAACTTGTGAATAATTAGTACCTTGTTGAGGAGTATGGGATTCATGACTTTTTGACAATTTGTGAAGGGTCAATTTGTTGATGGGTATGGGATGACACTACATGTCTAGTTTCAGGGTAATAAAATGTTGTTTTATTTTAACAACTGTAATTTCTTTTTCTAATATCCAAGATGGGCATGGCTGAGAGTAAGAAGGATGTTCACCACAGCAATCTACACATTTTTTTAACTGACACAAACTGCTGTCATGTTCAACTGAAGCACACTGAGTGCAAGTCAAAAATACCCTACAAGAAATTTTTGCAAGTCCAAAATATTGACATTTAAAGCAACTTAAAGAGTTTGGAATATAAGGTTGGACATTGCAATTTAGATTGTCTGCTCTAATAAATTGAGGTAGAGTAGATGCTCCAATCAGAGTATGAGGTGTTTAGTTTTAAAAATTGTACTCTCTCTCTCTCTCTCTCTCTCTCTCTCCTGATTGTAATGCATCATACACTTTGGCACATTGAAACATTTTTGGGTCAGTAAGATTATCCAAAATTTCTCCTATTCTGACACAGTACACAAATCCCCAGTCAAAATTACTCCCAGCATAGAATTTAGCTGATTATGGGCAGATACAGTAATATCAATATTACAAGACATTTTAGTTTTAGTATGTTTTCTGCCTTTTCAGCTGATAATACTTCAATCAAGAGATCACCAGATTTAATCTTGTGAACATTTTTGACATTTCTAACTGTATCAATGAGACTCTTATTAATTAAGAAAAAAGAAACATTATTAAAATTGGCCTCTATTCTTTTAAAGACAAAATATTTCTGATCACATACCATTTGTTGCTGGATCAGGAGGAAGGAATTAGAAGTACACTTCCAGAGAAAAATTCATTAATTTAGGGATAGCCAGGCCTTATACGTTTTTAATACATCTCCGATATGGTCTCCACCCTTATCCAGTTACTCAGGAGATATGATAGCTAGATCCATTTCAGCGAATTGGTGTGCTTAGAACCACAACACAGCTTCTATTTACCTGAAGCAGAGGCTAAGGAAACGTTTTGGTCTCTGGAAGCTTTTAATTACCAGGATCCTCCTTTCCAGGGAAATAGGTCTCCATGCATGCCAAAAAAGTGTGTGATTTAATCCCCATGAGAAGCTAATAGCAATAGGGCAGCAATAACTACTTAAGTTGGTTGGTTGGTTGGGTCTTATGGCACAAGGGCCAATAAGGACAAGCTGTGCCAAAGATAACTACTTAAGGAGAGCCCTTTACCTTTTACAATGCAACCCCTAAGAGGGAGAAAAAAGAATAGAAGAAAAGAAAGAAAAGGACAGCGATCATATTGGTACCTTGGAATTGTGACACCCATGTCTACTTAAAAAAAGTAAACCCCTTGAGGGTAGTAAAATATGGATAATTATTTTAAAGTCACATTATTAGTCTTTAACATATCAATAACATCAAAGTTTTAAGTGAATATTATTTAAGAAAAATATTACAGCCACATCATTAAAGCAAGTATTCATTCTTATTATTGGTGTTATTATCTAAAGCATACATTTTTAAAAAATAAAATAAAATTAGAAAAATTTTTTATTCAGCATTAATTATTGATATTATTGTTATTTACTTGCATCAACACTATATTATAGACTTTACTATTTATGTATATTTCTACTTTGTTCATATTTTATAACTATATGCGTAGTTGTACGTTTTTATATTATTATCATTTCATTGCTTTTTTCAATGACATTATTTAAAAAAATTACTTTTTAAGAAATATACAATGGAAAACAATATTTAAATAAAAATATCTAGCTTTTTTTAAGTCTGATAAGTTGGCAATTCTGTAATGTTTGTGTTTTTGATTATACTTTTTATAAAAAAATACACAATGAACTCTATATTACACAGCATTTAGTTTGATTAAAATATTATGAGCTTACTTCTCTAACATCAAATGTTTTTTTGAGATTATCTCCAACAATACCATAAATATCATCAGCTGAAAATTTTGGCTCTTCTGATTTAATAACAGTTACCTTTAAAATTTAAAAGAATTATATCACAATAAGATACACTGCAAGAAAATTTTCACAATAGCTAAATTATTTAAAAGTATTTTAATAATATAAATATGAATAAAGCAATGTGATAAAAATATAAATTTCTTATCAGCTAAATTTTAAGGTAAAATTAATAAAAAAAAAACAAATTAAAACTATCACATACATGATTATATATTTAGTGTTAAATCAATAATATAAATAGATATCAATAAAAAAATTTTAAGATGCATTTTAATTGCATACTTACAAAAAAAAAAAAAAAAAAAAAAAAAAAAAAAAAAAA
>JAPDSC010035983.1:139609-174160 GCA_026290005.1 Latrodectus geometricus
AAAAAAAAAAAAAAAAAAAAAAAAAAAAAAAAAAAAAACGAAAGAATAAAATTGAAATGCATGATAACACATAAGCAAAAACCATAAAATTATCTCATTAAAATTATGAGATACTTAAAACTACATCAAAAAGTACCCAATAGTTTTTTTAATAATTTGTAGGTTTTACCAATAAATATCTTCAAGAGCTTGAAATAGAAGTTAATCAAGTTAGTGTTAGTTTGTTTTCATATTTATGTTATTGTATTCTACATTACAATTTTATCATATTAAATTACATTCAAATCTAATGCTTGAATGGTATTTGTTTTCAGACTTATGAAAATTATAAGCACGGTTAGTTTTGACCTTTAATTCTGGTAAGAAAATTTTAAGTTCATAAATTTATATTATTACTCCAAACATTGAAATGAGAAAATTGTATTTCATATAGTTAATGAATACCTATATTTCTAACTGAAACTGTCATGCATTCTTGGAAGAGATTAACTGCATAGTCACACCTCATAAAATTGAATACTTAGGATTTTTTATAATTTCTCCATATTATAAAAGATATACTAGAATCAAAAATAGAAATTTTTTCCTATTCTTCATTATTTTAACTTTATTTCCCAAACATAATATAATTTAAATAACACAAAGATTAACAAAATCAAGCAAAAGTAAAAAAATAAAGTTCTAAGACTTCTAAATTGATTATCTGACCACCCATCAGAATTTCAAGAAAAATCGAGGATGAAAATTCTTTTTAGATTACATAGACATTTAATTCAAAGTTATTTTGTAAACATAATATTATATAAATAATACTTAAAAAGAATTAAAGCAATTAAATGTGAATTTTTGAAAATTTTCAACCAATGAAACTGTTTTTACATATTGTTCATTGTACTAAGAGAATCATTTAATTTTCAATTCATATGTCTTTAAAACCTTTTATCACGTTATTTGATAAAATAATTTTATTATAATTTACTGACAATATGAACTCATTTATAAGGTGTTATATATCCACAGTTGAAAATCATCAACTTTCAATGGTAAAATTCTTTATAATTTTCTACTATTTTCAGATATTTAATTAAATATTTTTATATATGAATGCATAAAGATAAAAAAATATTTTATATCAATCTTCACCATATTGTAAAAATAAGTTTAGAAATATTTTATTTTAATATCTTTAAACATTTTAGAGCTTTTAGTACCTGTGCATCTATTGTTTTTCTTGACTATTGCATTTTAAATTTTTTTATTAAATAATCAAATTTAGAATTATTAACAGAATAAAATTAAGATCATGTGGAAGGGAAATGGTACCTGTTTAAGAACTAAATTCCATAAATAAGACTTCTGGAGCATTTTAGAGATATCTCAATACAATATATAATATTCCTTTTGTAGAATAGTTACAAAAAATGATTGTATTCTAAAACATTAAGAAGGTATTTGTTTCCATGTACAATATGTTTTAACAGATTTAATTCATATAACTATTTATCTTTAATTATTCAAAATACAACTCATAAATGAAATTAATTGATTTTAATTTCATTTATGAATAAATTAAATTAAATTAAATGCTGAAATAGTCAAAAATATGTTCAAGTCACTAGTTAACATTTGATTACTAGCTTAAATAAATAAATGCAGAAAACAATAAAAAAGAAGTAAAAAGAAAATATTAAAATTGTATACATTTTATATTAGACAAAATAAATTAATGTTATGATGATTACAAAAGTCTAGAATAAAATAGTAATAATAACAGTTAGTCAAATAACTACAGCCAATAACTCAAAAAGTCATTATACAAACAAAAACATGTATTTTGATAAATATCAAAACCAATTTGGGAAAAACCAATAGAAATTATGTCCAGAAGGATAATTATAATGTGAAAAAAAATAGAGTACAATTTTTGTTGAAGCTAAATATTCAAATGAAAAGGAGGAATGTTAATTTGCTAGGATAATACAATAAAAATATAAGCATATAAATTCAAACAAATCATTCAAATCAGCATTAAAAACTTAAAATATATTTAGCAAAGGTATAAAACTTAAAAATAGGGCATGTTTTCCTTAAAATTTCGTAAACCAAGGCAAAGATTTATTTTATTCAAATAATTTTTTCTATTGTATAGCAAATAATCATAAATATGACTTACACTAGGTACTTTTTTGCGATTTAAATTTTTTACAATTCTACGAGTCAAATGAAGAGCATGTTCATCATCTGTTGCATAATAATCTGTTACACCAGATTTTCTGAAAAATGTAACAATAAATCACGTCATGAATTATTTATATAAGTCATGTAAAAAACATCCAATGTACGTGAACAATTGTAAGAGCTTTGTTAATTACATTTAGAAATAAAAAAATATGATTAGTCTAAAACAATATTAAATAAAAAAGTGATAAGCAGCCATGCATCCAATTTTTAAAATTATTTAATTTGATTTAAATGAAGATTTTTCAATATTAAATTATTGTTTTTTAAAAATAATAATTTAATATTGAAAGTTTAATCTTTAAGATTCTTTAATAAATCTTAAAATTTAAAAATATTACATGATTATAAGCGAATTGCTTTTCAAAACATTATTATGTAAATTATGTCTTTTCCTTAATTTACATGAATATTATTTAAAAATGTTCAATGTCCATGTCAAACCCTATTTCTTCCATAAAATACTGAAAAGATAATTAATTATAAAAGAAAATATTTTACTATACTTATATTACTTTAACACATAAATCAAGAATCATACAAACAAAAATGAACCTGCAATGCAAATCAGCTCCTCCAAGCTGTTCAGAGGTTATTTCTTCACCCGTAGCAGCTTTCACCTGTTAAAAATAAAATGTTGAAACTAATGTCTCAAATTAAAAATATATTACTCAAATCTTTATGAGGGAAATTAAAGTTTCTTTTCAGTAAATAAAAAAAATTTACAAAAAATTAGTTAAATGAACTTAAATAAAAATATTAAAATTTTTAGAAAAGAAAAAAAATTGAATGACACTTTTTTTTTGTAAATATTTATGGTAATTGCTTCTTTAAATTAATTTCATGATTTATAATTGCTGTTACAAAGATCTATTATTAAGTATTTAATGAAGAATTCATCTCTGATAGATCCTTCATATAATCCTCCAGATATATTTTGATCAATCATAGATTTAAGAATTCATTTCTAACTTATCAAATAAATGTTGATTATTTATTTTCTGAATTTTGTTAAGTTAAAATATGCAAATATTAAAAAAAATATTATTCACATAACTTATAAATTCCTTATTTTTTAAATAGCTTCTATTAAATGTCAAGCATAAACATTTTTTGCTCAAAAATTATGGTGAAATACTTACAGAATGTTTTAGAAATCTAAATGAAACTATATTTTTACTATTAATTTTTATAATTCTTTAAGTTCTGAACTTTATTTGAAAATACCAAAATGAAAGTAGTTTCAAATTGATATGCACTTTAAATATTAGCAGCATATTTTTCAAAATTGAACTTCAGTGCTTTAAGTTACTTTTGAATAAAATTAAATCTTAGAGAATAAGTTTCGAACATTATTTAACAATATAAAATCAATAATAATAATTTATAATTTATTACTTAAAAAATTTATTCAATTAAAAAAAACTAATAAAAATTTAAAAATAGTTTTTCTGTAAAAATAAATTAAAACTAAAAATATATGAAATTTAAAGCATAAAAGAAATTTAAAATAATTTTCCCTAATTCCTTCTTTCTCTATTTTTTAATTAAGATCTTTTTAAGTCCATACAATAATAGCAATTTTTCCCCTTTAAGCATAAATGAAATTAAATACAGAACTAGAAGAATAAAAAGTATCATGACAGATTTATAACTTTATTCAGTATTTTTAAATTTTATGAATCAAAATTATTTACAAATTTCAATTTAATGTTCTTTAAATTCACAGCAAAACTCAAAATAAATTATTCTATTATACAATTAAAAAATAAAAATACTATTTTCCTTTAATACCATGTAAATCATTTATAATGGAAATTTTTATCAAATATTTTTCACTATGATTAAAAAATAAATTATAATATTATATAATGTACAATTTTTAAACAATGTGATAAATGCTTAAAAACGAAATTACCCAAAATTTGTGATTGTCACACTTAATTAAATTATAATGATTTCATCTATAATCACCTAAGACACATGCATGAAAATAGTATATAATCATTCAGTAGTTTATCTAGTATCAACTATAGGATAGACTATGACATAAATGAACAAAACAGAAAATTTGAATATTATTGAAATGTCCGAAAAAATAATACAACTATAAAGTAGAAAAGTTATATCTTTTCTAAAATTGTAATGAAATGTTTTGAATTTTTAATATTATTTCAAGTCAAAACCAATTCAATATTGTTTTTATTTGTATTCATATATGAAATTTATGAATATAATCAAAACATTTTTAATTAAATGGAAAAGAAACTTTCCCAAGTTTATAAAAAACAACATTTTTATCCATTTAATAGGAGAATAATTATAAATTACCAAAGGAGGACCACCAAGAAAAATTGTTCCTTGATTTTTAACAATTATACTTTCATCAGCCATAGCAGGAACATATGCTCCACCCGCAGTACAACTGCCCATAACAACAGCAATCTAAGCATTTCATAAATAATAATCACATTAATAATTCCATTTTCCAAAAAAGAAGATAAATATATTATCAACTTTAAAAAGACTACACAAAATAATTTAGTTCAAATGATTACATTTATTACCTGTGGTATATTTTTAGATGACATAACTGCTTGATTATAAAATATTCTACCAAAATGAGTAATGTCAGGGAAAACATCTGCCTGACGAGGTAAATTTGCACCACCAGAATCAACTATGAAAATGTGAATTGATTAAATAATAAATTAATACAATTTTAAATTTATATATAATAATAAAAAGTTTAAATTTTTATAAAACAATAAAAATATATACTTTACAAAAGAGAGGGACATTTTGCTTGAAAATTACAATAGGATTAATAGTGTTCTAAATTCTGGCTTTAAATACAGTATTTTTAAATATAGTAAGGGAATTCAATAATTTCTTAAAAATATTAAGTTTGAACTGTATTCTAAAACAAATATAAATTGCTTGAATTATTAAAAGTTATATAATTTCATTCTCCACAAAGTTTCCTTTTATTTAAAAAAAAAGTTTTGCGGGTAATACACCACTGTAGATTATATACAAAAAAATACAGTAATTTGATTGGCATTATTTGATTAATATTCCTGACAACTACTAATATTAATTTTTAGTGATAATGAAACTATTTTTTAATCACAGTTTCTTGAAAATTGAATATTCAAACAAGCCTCAAAATTTAATGTTCAATCAAAATTCATGATTTACAAAAATTAGAATGCAAATAAAAATGCTCACCCAGATAAATACAAGGAAGATTATTTTCTTGTGCAATTTCTTGAGCTCTTAAATGTTTCTTAACAGTTAAAGGATAATATGTTCCACCTTTAACAGTTGCATCATTAGCAACAATCATACATTCCACTCTAATACAAAAAGTTAAATGAATCATAACATAAGTGCATTCAAAAAAACAATATTTACTGACTATGAATATTGTACAATAAAGTGTTTAGTCATAAGATTAAAAAATGATAAAAGAGAAAAAAAAGTAAACTTGATTTTTACATAAGGTATGATAAAAATTAGTTTATTTATTTATTTTTTTTTATTTATTTATTTATTTTATTTTATTTTTTTGATATTGCAACTATTTCTAATAATATGTTAAAATTTAAATATTGTAATCAGATTTAAGTTATAAAACTGATAATGATAGTACATAAACTTGTAAAAATGCATAATTGCTGGTAATGAAATATATTAGAAACCTTACCATTTTCCGATTTTCATACTAATTATGGAAACAAACATTTATGGTAAAAATTTTATATATTTATGATTCCAATCATACGTAAAAGTTTTACCATAAATGTCTGTATTAATCACA
This sequence comes from Latrodectus geometricus, assembly GCA_026290005.1. Classification (NCBI taxonomy): domain Eukaryota; kingdom Metazoa; phylum Arthropoda; class Arachnida; order Araneae; family Theridiidae; genus Latrodectus; species Latrodectus geometricus. The sequence continues at coordinate 145,671 of JAPDSC010035983.1, forward strand.
AAATAATATTGCCAAGTAAATGACACACAATATTTATTTCAATCAATAAGTTAATACAAAACAAAAAACATCAGAAGAATAAACCAGTAAAATTGTTACAATTGGAACATAAATAACTGTAATTTTTAAAAAATTTAAATTAAAATAAAAATTTAATATGGTACTATAAAAAAATTTCCTATAAAGTATTTCAATTTATAAAAAGTTGATGAATATTTTTCCTATTTAATATTTTAAATAATTATCTGTGGCTGATTTAGTCACTATAAAAAAAGTTTTTTATTACCAAATTTTTTTTAACATAATTTCTTAATGCTTTTAGTTAATAAAACATTTCTTAAGTTTGCATTACAATATCAAATCTAGATCTGCAAAATCATACTCTATATTTAAGATGCAATTTATCAATTTTTATAATAAATTACTCATTAGAGTTTAATTATTTGTCCATTCTAATTAATCATCAATTTTGCTTCAGAAAAATTTAAGGATTGCTAAAAAATTATCAACTTTATTTCAATAGATAAGATATGTTAAAATATATAAAAAATTATATAAAAATTTTCGCTATATACATTTGCAAAATGATTATTTTAATCAAAAAGTATATTTGTAAACTCCTGGATTTTCTATTATTACAAAAATTTTATTTTATAAATGAAACTATGTCATGATACATTGATGATGGTAATCAAACATTCCCAGTAAAACAAAACAAAAAAACAGCTATTTTTCATTTAATTACTTTCATTAGATTTCAAACTAATTTAAAGCAGATTGAGACAGATTTTTTTAAATCAAAGGTAATGAACGTGAAATAGCTATAAGCAATCAATCCTAACCCTATCCAAGAAATTGATATCAGAACAAAGGCAAAATCAGTAGTGTCATATTTAAAATTGTATAAAATAAAGAAGAGGTTCTTATTTTAAGAATTTTATTTTAAGTTATAAAAATGAATAGTAATATCCATTAAGCAAGATTAATGATGTCTGAGTAAAAAAGCGTAATATTCATCAAGGAAAATGTAAACAACACCACAAGAAACAAAATTCTTAAAATTACTCAAACATAAACTATTATAAAATTACAGATGAATTTGAAAATAATCTGAAATAAATATCTGTCTTTTAAAAACATTTGCAGAGTATAAAATTTATATGCAGAAGACTATAAACATGAGAAATACACTTAAAAAATAGAAAATATTTTATAGAGCATATTAATTACATAGGAATGACAACATATAATTAAATAACAAAAAATTATTTTATATTTTATTAAATGAAATATCGCATTACCCATGAATAAGTCCAATTCCAGTTATTATACCAGCAGCTGGAACATCTTCAGATCCATAAACATTATATGCAGCTAATTGACCTAGTTCTAAAAATGGTGATCTGTAAAATTGATAAATAAATAATTGGTTCAACAAAAAATTTTCAGAATATTTTTAAATGCAAATATTAAAGTGAAACAATGCTGAAATGAAAATGATTATTAATATAATGCTGGTTGCATAAAAACTTTATAGAATTAAAAAAATCGTAAAAGGTAACACCAGTATAAAGACAAAATGTACCTACATCTTTTTTCAATTACATATATCGAAAAGTTATAATAAAATAGACTAGGTTTATTTTTTATAAAAATGGAGTTTACATAAAATGATCATAAGAAGTGTAAGCAAAAAGTTTATCATATGTTTGCCTACACTTTTTATAATCATTTTACATAATCCTCATCAAAGTTTATGAATAGTAAAAATTGTAGAAATATAATTTGTTATAAGTTTAGTGGCTTACTTACTTTTTTTATTATTTTTGATAGTAAATAATTATGTGATTTGGGAAAATCATTCAAAAACTCTAATTTAAGAATAGAGATAAAATACTACAAGCTAGTACTGAGAAAGAATATAGAATCACAAATTTTTTATAATTAAAATATTTTAATCTGTTTTCAAAGAGTTAAGCAATTTTATAAAATATTTTACCAGGAATAGTTTTACTAAAATACACTAAAGCTGGTATTCAAAAACATCTTAGACATTACATTTACAAAAAGTGCACAATTTTAATTAGATTTTTAATAATTTACAATGCTTAATATTATGAAATAAAATTAATATTTAGGGTTTGCAATTAAATGACATAAAATTCTTTAATCTTTAAAAATAAGCTTTTAACTACACATGAAATTGTTCTGCTTGTTGTCATACTCAAAAGTAAAAAAAAAAAAAATTAGGAAAGTTTTAAATTCTTTATATAAAAGGATACAGTTTTGATGTATTTTTTAATTATTTTATAAAATTTTCTTCATATTACATAAAATTATATAAAAAATTACAATTTTTTAATTTTACTTATATTTGATTTTTAAATTCATTTTCAATCTTTAATAAAGGTGAAAATGAATGCCATGAAGATGAAAATGAATGAGTTTTAGTATTTATGTGTAGCTAACAATAGAAATAGAAATTTATGAATGATAATAAATAGAATATTAAAAGAAATTCCAAATGATGATATCGTAAATACTTTTAATCCATTTGTTAGCACATTTAAAATTGCTGTTGTTTATAATAACTTATATAATTTATTGAGTGCTGTGCAAAATGTTTAACATGAATTTAGGTTTATCATGAATTGTAATGCTTAAACTTGAATTTTCATCACAGTATATGTTTAATAATGAAATTAGAAACTCAAATTTTTACATAAAAATAATTGTTATTTACATTATTAATTTTGCTTTATTGCCCTGTTCTCCCCAGGATTAGACTTCACTTAAAACAATGTTTTTTTTAAGGAAGGCATCACAGTCCAGTTGATTAAAATCTGAATTTTTATAAAAATGTTACTTATATATTTTGATATAGCTTTGTTATCTGGTTGTCTCCAGAAAAGATTGCATCTTCACTGATGTTTTGTTAAGGTAGAAGCACTACCTAGTAAGTTGAAATCCGAATTTTCATAAAAATATTTATTTACATCATTGAATCAGGTTTATTGCCCATTTGTATCCCACTATAGATTGCATAATATTTAGTTTGTTTTTTTAATGTGTAATCTTTGTGGAATTAGTTTCTAATTATTTGTATTTTAATACTTCTGTAATAAGTAACCATACTGAAATATTTTAAGTTTAAAATAGAGTGAGATAGCAATCTTCAAAATACAAGTTTGAGCCTGATAGAGAGTTTGGAAATGACGGCAAAACTGTACTGGCTCCCACACAAGATTTTACTAATATGTTAATAGTACAATTTCCTTTGTTCATCCAAATAATAAAAAATACATTACTTTTTAACGATATTAAATAAATATGAAATAAAGTAATTACCCTAAATCAAGCAAATTTGAGATTCTTTGTCGAGCAAGAAGTTTTCCTTTAGAAGTGTGGCGTAGAATTGCTTTTTCCCCACCCCCTACAACAAAAATTAAAAACTATGTCATTTGTAATTTCAAAATACAAATATATTATGTCATTTAATGATTAAAAATTTGTCATTGCTTTAATTTATAACATGTTATTTTGTTACATTCTAATTACAAATACTACATACTCAATTTAAGATGTGTGTTTAAAACAAAAAAATTTAAAATATTGTTTAAATTGTGAAATTTTATACTATATAATGCACATTAATAAAATTTCTTTTCTCTTATTGTTATATTTTAAAATACTTTTTTACAAATTCTTTAAACGTATATAAAAAAAATAATAATAAAATTTTTAAAAGATTTTGGAATGAGTAATTATTATTGAATTTCCCAATACATTAACAATTTACTAAATTTTATAAATAAAATAGTCATTTATATAAAAACTTATGATATTTACCAATCTAAATTTGCACAATTGATTGAAAAAATGTTATTTTAAAATAATATTAAAGTCAGAAATTAATTTTTAAATTGCTGAAATTTAAAATTCACAAAAACGGATAATTTTTTTTTTACTTCATGTATGCAATTAACTTGGAAAATAATTCAAAATTAAAAAAGGAAAATAACTTATCTTAAAAAATATCAAAGTTTGCATCAAATAAGAAATATAAATTTCCATAGAATTGTAACAGAAACTGATAATGAAGAAAAAGTTAAAATACAAATACTACACCTTTTGATATCTTTTGCACAACTTGCTTAAGATTATTTACTAAGCTCTGCATTTTGGCATGATTTTCCTAAAATAAAAAATAACACTATTATTTAATATTCAGTTATCATTTTTTAAATATTTTATGATTTTGAAATTTAATAAAAACATTTCACTGCCATATTCAACATACACATTTCTCAAATAATAATTCATAATATTGTTAAAAATTATTAATTTATTGGTAATTTCATTATTTAATTTTTAATTTTAAGACAAAATAACATCAAATTAAAAATTTATTTAATATTTTTTCAATTTAAATAGTAGTTTCTTTGAAAATAATCATTTGTAAAAACTAAATTCTTTTTAAATCTTTTGTAAATAGAGTTTGAAACATAATTTTTTAAATAAAATATAATTGTTATTCAAAAAAGATCAAATGTTTGATTCATATTTTTTTCAGCCCACTTTAAATTCAAAAAATTCTTCAAAACTAAAAGTAATTTTTTTTTTTATTTAGTAACTTTTTTAAATCATTAAATTGACAAACCTTGAAATGGTACTGAATAATACTGCAATTTTACCAAGTAAATACCACTAATATTTTCCAATAATATATATATATATATATATATATATTATTGGAAAATATTATATTTCCAATAATATATATATATATATATATATATAAATTTGGTTAAATTATTAAAATTTAGTTTGGTTAAATATTAAAATATAAATATTTTATAATTTAATGTCGTTAAATACTTAAAGAAATGTTATTGAGCTCGGTATTTTATTACTGTGTGTGTTAATACTGTTTATGTTATCTATTAAAATCTACAAATGTTTATTATAAATTTACAATTTGAATAAATACCTTAAAAATGTTAATGATTTAAACATACTCATAATAAATTGTATCTAATCTAATTTTTATACTTAAAGTAAATACATGTATAATAAAACAAGAACAAAATTAACAGAAACCTGAAAAGTATGATATATTGGCAACTTTAAAAAAAAAAAAAAAAAAAAATATGACAAATTGTTACAAGACACATACTAAGAATATTAAAGGTATGTGTTCAGTAATTAAAAGGGATTTTAGAAAAAAATCCGTCTCTACAGACCAAATTTTCAATTCATATTTTGGTGAATTTATGTGGCAATGGATGTATACAACACATTCTTTGCAAGATAAATTTAAAGAATATTTAACTGCTGTTAAAGAATTTTGTGTACCTGAAAGTGCGGATAATGAAGCTAAATAAAGTAAGTCAACTTTTTTTTTTCTTTTCTTTCTGTGCTTACTCCTTTAATTTTTGTTTTGATTCAAAATGCATTTAATTTGGTTTATTAAATTTGCATATATTGTCTTCACTGCAATTTCATTATATTTTGCTCATCATACCTGTTAGCACTGTAACCATCGCGAACAGGAATGGTGTCAAAAAAAAATCGGCAACTTCCCCAAGCGGCTACTTAATGTATAGTTTTACCTTAACAATTTTCTTAACTTAAAAATTATTTTAAGTAATTTACAAGTCTAATTCAATAAAAAATTAGAGAATTTAATTATTGATGCAAAAAAAACAACATTCTGAAAAACAAAATTACAAATATAAACTGTCTTCTTTTTCTCAATTTCTTATTTATCTTACTAACTATAGAGCTTTAACAAGATGATTGAAATAAGATATGAATTATTCAAAACCATGTATTTCTAACTTTGACATAAAGAGTAAGAATTATTTCATATGAAATTCAATACATTTGTAAATAAAATTAAATATCAGAACGATAATAAAATATTGTTAGCAAAGACTTAAAAGAAAAATAGCATTAAGCCATGTATGGTAAATAACACTATAAATAACATGCAGCTATTAGATATTTTAATAAATGTACTTTAGAGGTTTTATAGAATATTATATATGAAGAAAGAATGATTGTAAAAAATTAAATTGAAAAGCACTTTGAATTCAGAAGAATGCTTATCTGGCTCTGATCCAATTACAGAAAAATTGTCCGAATGATAATTTTTTTTAACAGAACTTCCAGCTAAGGTAACATTTTTCCAAAAATATGAATTCCTACAGCTCTGTAATACTATCTTCTTTCGTATAACAAAGCTTATATTCATTTTTAATGAAAATCTAATAAATAAAAAAAAAGAAATCAGTAATCGTGAAATTTCAGGAAACGAGAAAAAAAATAGCTTCTGTTTGTTTACAAATTTTAACATTAAAGTTACAGTTAAATTATATAATACTTAATTAATGTTTAATTTGCATAATTTAAGTTTTGTACATTTAAAAATAATTTAAGCTTTTTAATACTTCAATAAAATTATTTATGGCACTAAATCAATGGTAATACTTCCATAAATAGAACTGTGGTTTAAAATGCTTCGCCAAGATAAACTAAAGCCATTGCCGACACCCCACATGCGTGGTAAACTCTTCAAAAGCAATCTTTCATTATTACTGAAATGTGATAGAAAAGGAAACTTAATGGGAAAAATCAAGAATTACTTTAAAGAAAAAAATTTAAACAAAATATTTTTTAAATGCTTGAATATAAATCTGATTTCAAATATCAGTTTATATATTTTTTGTTTGATTGTTTTTCTTTTTCTTACATTTCAGAGTTATTTAAGGAAGGCCGCAAACTCGATAGACCATCCGATTGAGACACCATCTTATGATGTTGAAACCAATGAGAATTTGTTTACATTCTCATTTAAAGCAATACATTCCGGTTCCATTTCCGATAGCAATATTAAAAAAGAAAATTTATTACCTCTATAAAGATTTATAATTAACTCCTCCTCTTCAAATGTAAACTTGTAATAACTTGTATTCTCGATATCAACGTAGTATATTTTTCCTGCGGAAATTGAAATTAGCTCTGTCTCGCGGAAAGTTGCCAGATATTTCAAACCAGCTCGATATCCAGATTTGTCTCGCGCTCCGCCCATTTTTTGACGTAGTTAAGATATTTGTGACGTCATTTGACCTCATGTGAATCTCGCGAGATCTTCGACTTGTCTCTCGATACATGTCTCATCATGCGATCATCTACGAATTTGCGACCTGCCTTTATCTTTTGAGGGGGATATCCCGCGCTGGATCTGCCGTAATTTTGACGAAGATGTAAATGGGTTTGCCATAAATACTATACTTATCGATAAGCAATCGACTTTTTTCCATTTGTTGTTTAATATATTAGATTAAGTAGTGTTACAAAAATTTTAATTTTAGAAGTTTTAAATTTAAAAGTTATATAATTGTGACTGATTTTGTAAATTATGATTTGGCATAAATTAATTTATTACAAAGAATTTTTTGAAATAATTAAACTGTATCTCGCTGTCATTTTATTGGTTGCTTATCCCACAATTATCGATGACTTTTTTTGTTTCTGTAAAGTTGTACAAAGTAATACGAAATTATATAATAAATTTCATTGATTTTTAGGAATCATAATATATATTTAAAATAATAGATTTTTTATAGTAATGAAACGTATTTAGCTATAATAAAAAAAATGAACAATAACTAATTGAATATTTTCAAAAACATTCCTAAGAACAGCATGTCTGATACTAAAAAGTGTAAAGCCCCTATTACATTAGGCAGGCCGCAAACTCGGTAGACCATCCGATGGAGACCGAAGGTATACAAACCCCGTCTTATGGAGGTCTTAGTGTGACGTAGCTATGACGTTGTAATCTGACGTCATGGATATTTTAAACCAATGAGAGTTTGTTTACATTCTCATTGTTTTACATTCCGGATTGCTCGCATTTATATTCTCTTTTTTTCGATTTCTTAATTTTAGAATAAAATGGATAAGTTAATGATTGCTGCAACCACAATTATAATGTATGCTTCAAGCTACATTAATAACGAAACAGATGATGATTTGGCGAAGAAAAAGAAACGCACAAGAGGTGCAGATAAAAAATGGATACGAAGGCGCGATGAAAAAGGGATAATGAAAAATTTGATACATGAATTAAGGCTTGAAGATATTCATTCGTATCGGTAAGTATAATTTATGTGTGTAATAAAATAAACGTATAAAAGGTAAAACTATATTTTAGGGTGCCTCCTTGGCAAACATAGCGATTTTTGTTTGGCTATAGATTTTATTGGCGATTTTTTTTTTTTTTTTTTTTTTTTTTTGCACAGAACAATCTGTTGCAATACAATTGGGTTTTGCCCAACTTGGCGAGAATCAAAGGGTCACCCTAAAGTATAGTGTGACCAAATAAAATTATCTAATGGAACAAATAAGATTACATTTTTTTAATTTGAAAACACATAACTATTTGTAGTATGTAAAAGTGTTCCTTTAAATTATATCTATATATGTTTTACCTAAATAAGTGTAATATATTAATAAATTAAATCTATACAAGTATAGATGAGGATTTTTCAACGTTATTAAACTGACAATTATTATATTTTAGAAATTGGATGAGAATGGACGAAGAGTGTTTTCGCATCATTTTAGCTTTGATTGAGGAAGACATATTCAAAAAAGATACAAGATTGAGAGAGTCTATAAAGCCTGATGAAAGACTTGCAATAACTTTGAAGTTCTATGCAACTGGAATGACATTCAGGGAATTGTCTTATATATTTCGTGTTGGAGAAAGGACTGTTTCATATATTGTGAAACAAGTCACAGTTGCTTTAATTAATAAGCTGAAATATGTTTTTCAGTTGCCACAAAATGAAACTGAATGGAAAGAAATTGCCACTCAATTTTGGCTAAAATGCAATATTCCAAACTGCATTGGTGCAATTGACGGGAAGCATATTGTTATGCAGAAGCCATTTAAGTCTGGATCTCATTACCATAATTATAAAGGTAGTGAGTCGATTGTTTTAATGGCATTAGTTGATTCCAATCTCCTCTTTCGTTATGTTGATGTTGGCACCAATGGTCGCATCAGTGATGGAGGAGTTTGGGCATCAACAAGTACACAGATGAGCGTGGTTCCGAAAATAAAATCAAGAAAATATTCTCAAGAATACTTAAATTTTGGGTTCACTAGTACTGAAGTAAATGAAGAAGAAAGGCCCCTGTATATCATTTGCTCAAAAATGTTGGCAGACAGCATGAAACCTAATAAACTTAAACGACATTTGGAAATGCTTCATAGTGAGTACGTAAACAAACCCAGAGAATTCTTCGAATTAAAATTAAAATCATATGAAAAGCAAAAATCATTGTTAAAAAAAACTTTGTCTGTGAATGAAAAAGCTTTAATTGCCTCTTACAAAGTTTCATATAAAATAGCCAGATGTAAAAAGCCTCACACCATTGGTGAAGAGTTTATTTTGCCAGCCGCGATTGATATTGTAGAAATTATGTTTGGAGATAAGTTTGCAAAATAAATGCAGTCTATACCTCTTTCAAATGATACTGTCTCCCGTCGAATTTCCGATATAGCTGAAGATGTAGAGCGTCAGCTTTTGTTGAAGTTGAGTTACAAATTGTTTTCAATACAACTCGATGAGGCAACAGATAGTAATAAAGATGCTCATTTCCTTGCCTATGTTAGATTTTGTGATGATTTGTCAGTAGTAGAAGAATTACTTTTCTGCAAACCAATAGAACTCAAAGCAACAGCACTCGCTTTATTTGCTATCTTAAATGATTTTATGAACGAGGCAAACATAGAATGGAAAAATTGCGTCGGAATATGCACGGATGGTGCTCGTTCTATGACAGGAAGATTCCAAAGTATTCAAGCACTTGTGAAACAAAAATCGCCACAGTGCGTCTGGACACATTGCATGATCCACAGAGAAGCTTTGGCTTCCAAAGAAATGAGTCCTGGTTTGAATATTGTGTTAACTACGGTTGTAACCGTAGTAAATTATATAAAAATGAGACCCCCGAAATCAAGAATCTTTTCCGCACTTTGTAAAGACATGGGTGCAGTACATTCAGCGTTACTATTTTATTGCGAGGCAAGATGGTTATCACGAGGGAAATTTTTGCAACGTGTTTATGAATTAAGAGAAGAAATCGCCGTTTTCCTAGAAGAGGAAAACAGACTGGAAGCTGAGAATTTTCGCGATATTGGATACGAGTGATAAAGTTAATACTTTTTGTAGGAAATTGGAATTGTGGAGCAAAAATTTAAAGCAAGAAAATTTAACAATGTTTGCAAATTTTAATGATTGTATTAAAATTTACAAGGCTGAAGAACAACATGTAAAAGTTGTTTTTGTAACCATTGAAAATCATTTAGAGATGCTAGTAAAGAATTTTAAAAAGTACTTACTTGCTGACGACAAACTGATATTAAGTTACAAGTGGGTGAGGGATCCATTTCAAAATATTCCGGAAGGACTCTCGAAGAGGAAGAAACCTTCAGAAATCGAAGAGGAAGAAACCTTCATAGACTTCACGGCAAGCGGCGAAACCAAAAGACAATTTAGTAATACATAAATCACTCTTTGAATTTTGGGCAGGAGTGGATGATGAGTTTTCTGCACTAAAAACAAGGACATTTCGCATTCTACTACCATTTTCAACATCTTACCTTTGTGAAACTGGATTTTCTGTGGTGGCTTCTTTGAAGACAAAATATAGATCTCAGCTAAATATAGAAAAAGAACTGAGAGTGTCTATTTCTAATATTAAACCCTCCTTCAAAAAACTTTGCTCTGAAAGACAGGCCCAAGGAAGTCACTAATAATTATTAAATTTGTTTTTAATTTAGTAAGTTGTTTTAATTTAATAAGTTAATTATTAAATATTTCGAAATGTATTTTGTTTTGTATGTGTGTGTGTGTGTTCTTTCCTTTCAGTCACTTAATAAATTTTTTTAAATAACATTTTCTCTTGGATATGCTCGCGACCCCCCTATAGTGTGCTCGTGCCCCCCTAGGGGGGCGCGGCCCACAGGTTGAGAATCACTGACGTAGAGATTAAAACTGCCTCGTTAATACACTCACAAATATAAAGTAATTTTAAATATGCACCGCATATCACTTTTTGGTTGGAAAAACTTTCATTTTTAATTAATAATAAATTGATTTATTCCTTTCTGCTTTGATGTTCTTGTTGTGAAATGAAATAGTGCGTGTTCGTCCTGGAATATTCCATAAACTACAATTCTCTTTTAAATCTCATAAGGAAGAAACCAAGAAAGTTGTCTCGCATCTGTACCGACATACGTATACGCAAGAGAAAGATATTTAATCCTCATTAGTAATGGGGGAGATCAAATCGGGTATATTGCACCTCGGAAAGCAAGTTTCTAATACTACATCATATTTATTTCGTTGTGAAGACATTGTTTGGTCACTTCATCTTAAAAGTCAGAATATGAAAAGGTTCTCGTATTATAATAAGAATGTTGATTTTAAATGAAAATGTTTCGAAGAAAGAAGGAAACAAATTCTCAAACGCAGAGATACTTTAATATCTGTAATTATAAACTACTTCATCAGTTAAACGCAAAATTCAACATTTTCTTTTTATTAAAATAACGAATACATAATTTGGAACAAAGTTCATCTTCTTTTTTTTCACAAATATAATTTTTTTGCTTATATTGTATACTGATAATAAAAATATAAACGAAGAATGACTGATTTCGTACTTAAGCATTTAAATTGAGACATTTCTAACACCTATTTTTCATTTTTAAATTATTTTAAGAATCTTTTAATATATTACTTTAACAGTTCCCTACTTTAATCAATAAAATATCAATATAAAAATCAGCATTTTTGATCAGGATCGGACCAAACATAGACATGTTAAGAGGGATAAAGTTTGTAATAAAATGTAAGGACACTAATGTTCTCTTTTAGGTTATTATGAAATTTGGAAAGAGTTAATCAACGCAAGAGCCAGCCAACTAATTTATTCATAGTTAAAAATTGCAAAATACTTTAACTCATACTTCAGAGTTTAAGCATTTTGCTGTGGAGTATGCAAGTGAGAATCTCAAACACACTCTCATAAATATGAAATTACATAATGCATACCAGCATTAACAAATTATAGTTAAATTCCTAATTAAGAATAAAAATATTCTATACATACGTAAAAATGTATAGTGTAATAATAAGTAATTTTTTGTATACTCCCCCCATATATATATATATATATATATATATATATATATATATATATATATATATATATATATATATTTTTATTTATTTTATATAAAATCTATTTTCATTATTTATAAGTATTGTTACCCTAAAAAAGTCTATAACTTTTTTGTTCTTTATTTTTTTAATTTTTGTACTTTATAAGCATATTTTATTAAGTCTCCCATAAATTTAAAAATGATAGGTTTTTCTTCTGTCTCAGCGTTACGCCAATTAAAATCAAATGATACCGAGGAATCTGCATTATTATTATCCTCACGAAAACTATCCTTGAATTCAGATTTGTCACAACAATTCGAATCACAATCTGCAAAGTTTTCTTTTTCTAATTTATCCAATAACTTATCAATTTCTTCATCAGTCAAACCCTTACGAGGTGAAGCCATCAAAAATATTTTTTCAACTGACAAGAAAAGCAACGGTTTACAACGAAAAAATTAGCTAAAATGAGGATGAATATGATTTTCTTTAAAAAAAAGAGCCAAGAAATCCGTTTTCCGCCAAAATTCTCCGTTCGGACAAGACCCCAATTTTTACGACTTTCAGGCACAAAAGAGCAGCAATAAAATCTCCCTCAACTGCCCCGAGAAATTTGAGCCGGAGAAAGATGCTCGCTTGAAAGGGGGAAAAAATCCGCGGTACAACTGCTGTACCATAGCCGTCCTGAGAGACACTCTTTTTCGTGGTACAACAGTTGTACCACCGGGACGAAAAGGTTAAGATAATGTTTATAAATAATAATAATTTTAATTCAATTTATTAATAAAAAATAAAAGAAACATCGTAATTATTTTTTAATCCAATAGATTGGCTCCACATTATAAAATGTAATCAGTAAAATACTTGCTGCTTTAAAAGTAACTTTAACCAATACTAACTAGGCACAAAAAAGGAGTCCCAACCACAGACTAAGATAGAAAGAAATTATTATAGTTTCTATTATATTTATTTTCATGTTTAATATGAGCTTGAATAACAAATTTAACACATTTTTGTGTTTACATTGAATTTGATCTTGCTAATTTTACTTTATATTAAATTAACTAAATTTTTAAATTATTCCTTTTTGTGTAGGACTCTATATTTTTGGTTATTTAATCATTATTATTTTTTATTATTATTATTTATTATTTATTATTATTATTATTATTATTATTTTTCAGAATCTAACTCTATTGTTAAGCAGAAATTGATACACAATGCAATAGTAAATGAAATTTTCACAACAAATATTCATAATTTGACATTGTTGGATGCATTGAACCCCATATCCCATTTAACTAAATGCCCTATTTTTCATGAGTTACTATAATTTTTAAAAAGTGACTCAGTGAAGTAGGATATTTGGTTTGTAATTCATTTAAATAAATCAAAAATTTAGTTAGTGTTTTATGTTACTGCTTTCTTATTAAAGAAATGTAAATTTAGAGTTTATTATGTCATTTAGGAAAATCAATTGAAAAATCGGAAAGCTTATTGTAGTTGATGTGTTTTTAGACTTTTTTCAAAAAAATACTTCCAGAATCTAGATTTGAATAGTTCTTACATGAAATTTTAAGAAATGCTATATTTAGATAATTTTTTAATGACATAACACAGTTATTGGTTATAAGAAATTACTTTGAAGAATATTTAATTTTCAATGGCATAAAAAAATTATAATAAAATGCAATTACATACCAAAATATTTTTAGTGCTTTAACTAACAATAAAAGAAGTTAAAATTAAAATAACAAAAAATTTAATATTAAAATTATTTTCTATAAAAATTATTAGAATAATTGAATTGATAAGTAAAACATAAATATATAATTGAATCAAATAAGATTAATTTTAATATTATAATTTATTTGCTACTATAACTTAATTTGTATAAAAAATATTAAAAGATAATTATTTGATTTCTAATTCAAAGATATTGAATTTTAAGTTATTATTCTAAAATAATTTAAAATTAAATATCTTTGAAATTTAAATTCTAAAATTACCATTAATGGTAAAATGCATTAAAATAATGTATCAATCAAAATGTCTTTCAACTCTATAAACTATCTATTATGCGGTTAAGTTTAGAAAAATTTAAAATAAATAATTGAGGTAAAACATCGAAAAAGAAATATTAACACTTCAAATAATATTGGAAATAGAGGCAATGAATTTTCTGAATTAAATTGTTCATTATTCACTAAAACGAAAGTAAAATTGGCTCCATTCTGCATAACACCTAAAAATAAATGTTAGATTTTGTATTTCCCTAATAATTTTTTTATCATAAACAATAACAGATTAATAATCAATATATTTATCATGTAAATTCAACTATTTCACATTACTTGAAGTTTCATTTAATTAATTTTATAAGATTTTTTATTCCCATGGAGATCAATGCATTTCCCACGACGATAGGGTATAACACATCGGTCACGCCACCTAGCGCCATTTCAAATTTCGTCGTGCCGTTATTTTCGGGAAGATGTTCGTTTTGTAATCTTAGTCTGTGGTCCCATCCCTATTTGAACAAAATCTGATCGGAAGAATGTCGAGCACTCTAAAGGGGGAAAGAAATTCATCCTACAACTGCTGTCTTATTACAGCGCGTTCTGAGAACTGACTTTCACGGAATGACACTTTTACCGCCGGAAAAAATATATTCTTCAGATAAAAAAATCCTTGCACTTCGTATATTTAGGCTAAAAACATTTTATTTACATGCAAATTTCCAAAAAATTGTTCATATGTAAATAAAATAAAAAGTAGCAAAGCAAATAGTATGAATTTAAAAAAATTTTTTTTCTAATAGTGGTGCACACTGGGTGACTGGACCCGAGACCTACGACAAGGCCAGAAACTGATACTCATTTAAACGTTATCCGGCATGAAGGGTGCTACGAGTAGCATTGCCACGCCACACCACCACAAACCCGTTTATAGGACGGGCCACATTCATCCATCATCTCAGAAGAAGAAAGGACAAAGATACACAGAGAGAAAGGAAAGGTCTATGCCCAAACAGAGATTCGAACCCGAGACCAACTGCCCTGGATCCAGGAACGTTAAACACTCAGCCATTGTTCAGCAATTTAAAATATAATTCATCACAATTTTTCCTCAGTTTAATATGATTTTTTTAAGTAATACTAAAATACTGAATAAAAATTTTTTTAATTTCTAATTAATTCAGCATCTCATTAAGAATTACTTAAAAGTTAAGACAAAAAAGAGACTTTAATGGCTTTAAATGTAATCACATATTAGAGTACTTTTCAATCGGTTACTTTGTCAACAAAATATTTATTAATAAAACGAATTTTATTAAATTTATTTTAAATTATCAATGTTTTAAAATATGGCCTTATTTTGATTATAAATTATTTTATTTGTATTTTTTTTTATAAAAGTGAAATGTTTATATAAATTGATTTATAAACAATCACGTCTGATTATAAAAAAGTGTCTAATTTTCACAATTTTAATCAAAAAATATTCGAAACTAACAATAAGAAATAAATAATTGCAATATTTTTTATTTTTTTTTAATTCTTTATTTCTTTCGAATAAAATTTTCTATTCTTGCCGTTCTACAATTTAAATTATAAGGATGAAATTAATGGAGTTTATATATTTTCTTAATTTTGAAATTATTGAAAAATTGAGAAAGCTTACACAATTATGTAGTGACAAAAAAAAAAAAAAAAAAAAAAAAAAAAAAAAAAAATTATGATATAAATATAAATATTTTTAAGATATTTCTTAAGAAGCAAGTATAAATTCAATTTTTGAGGGGTATACTTCATTAATGTGATTGAAATATATCAAACTATACTTTGTAACAAAAAGATGTTAAATTTTAGATTGAATTTTTATTGAATGCATGGAAATGCTAATACAATGTAGATTCCTCTGTTAAATATGTCTGCATTTTCTAAACTAAATTGTTAGAAAATTCTAACATATTCAACAATGATTACAATTAAATAAGGAAGAAAATCTTAATGAAATTCAAATTAAATATTATCCAAGTATTATGTTGCTGATAAACACAGATTTTCAAGTGAAATTTCTCTTACAAATTTATCATGAAACAGAAGTACTATTTAAAATATTGAGTAAAGAGTAAATATGGTATTTTGTATTATATCTCAAAAAACTGATGACTTATTTTTTTTATTTGAGTTCCTGTAAGATTCAGCTACGATATTTCAAATTATTGATATATTTTTTTATTATTGAGTTACGATTAGAATGCATTAAATTATGAATCAACTCCACTAAAGAATTAGTTAAGCAATTTCTCTCAAATATTTAAACTTCAGAAGAAAGAAACCTTTCTAGAAACAATAAATAAAATATTTATAAAAAGAAAATTAGAAAAATTAATAAATAATTTATTAATAACTTATTGAAAACTATTTAATATAAGAGTTTAACAATAAAACTTTTCAATTGTTAAAAAATTACTATTATTAATATTTAGCAAAATTATTCCAGTTTATTTATGATATGCATATAGATAAATATAAATTTATAGAGATCCTAAAAATTATTCTTATTTATAGAGATCATTAGAAAATCATAAAAGCTCCACAGTGAAATTATTTAAAAAAAATAGAAGTTTAAATTCCTAATATTTTATTGAAATCTATATTACATGCAATAATCAAGATGCATGTTGTGTGTGTGTGTGAAAGCACTGATATTTAATAATTTTCATTTGTGAAAACTAACAGTCATTAATATAGATAACAAATTCTACATGCAAAGGGCATGATTTATCAGAAATGCTAACTATCAATACTGAAAAGCTCTCAGCTTGGTTCAGATTACTTGTTATATAATAACGAAAATGATTAAGCAAAATAATAAAATAAGAATTGAAATTTGAAAAAGGATCTAAAATTTAACTTTAATTGTTAAATTTTAGCTATTCTTATGAGTCCTCTTATGGAAAATTATGGGAAAAACAAGCTCAAAAGCTAAAAAAAAAAAAAAAAAAAAGGATTAAAAAACGTTCGATGATTTCATAAGAAATTCTCACCTATACGTCATTAACTCCACCTTACTTTAACACATATTAATTCATCCTCTTTGCTTGATAGCATCTTTAATGAATAAGAAATCTTGTTATGGTTTTATCGTTCATTTTGGCTTCATGTTTGGCAAAAAAATTTGGTGTAGAATCGTAGCAGATATACTTGCGGAAACTTATTTCTAAATATTTTTATACTTATTAAACTGACTTACTCAAAAATATTATATAATTACTTGTGTTTCCCGTGAATATTCTTTGTGAAAATTAGTTATTTGTTTATTTCTCTAACAGATGGCAGCAAAATCAATGAACTTACTTCAGTATTTTTAAATAAGAGATATGGTGCTGCCATCTCTTAATGATGAAAGAAATATAATATTTAGTTAAATTCTTTTTTTGATTTTTATAAAAATAATTGAAAATTGTTAACTGTTGAAATTATGGACTTAAAAATTCAACCATAGATTATATTCTTCTTTTTACTTAAAAAAAACTGTACTGAGATAAAATACATACATTTTTTAACGTTAGTAACGTTAGAAAATGTAATTAATTAGTTTTCTGTCTGAGCTTTTTACATGAAGCAAAGAAAATCAGTATATCAAGCAATATATCAAAATAAAAATTAATTTATAATGCTAAAGTCAGTTTTCACTATTTAAATATGAGTTATAATGTTGGCATTATTTAAATATCTTTTTTTACGTTTTAAAAAATATCTTTTTACACTCAAGACACACCGTTAACTAGATTAAAAATAATGGAGGCATATACATATTTTCACAAGAAAGAAGAAAATAAATCATATTTACTTACATTATTTTTTACACATTAATTATTACATTAATAAATTAAATTAATAATTAGCTTTCATGTTGTGCTATTTTGCGCTTACAATAATTAAACATCAAACTATTCTTTACAAGTATGAGACGTTTTCTTAATAACTATATTCCGATAGCACATAAAAAATTATTTTTAATATTACTTTTAACGGATATTTAAGGAAAATATGAAATTAACAGCAGCTAACATAAAAAAACAATTATATTATTTTCTTCAATAAATAATTGTATTTATTATATGAATTAATTTATCAGTAAAGCATAATATAAATTGAGTTAAAGAAATCTAATTGAAAGAATTTTGATACAGCAACAGCAATAATGTGCACCCTAAATTGTGTAAATATGAAAAGACATATTATAGTAGAAATAAAACTTTTTCTTCAATAGTGCGAAGCATAATTAATACTACATTTTATTTTAATTTCTTCTGGAATTTTTCTAAGTTTTAAAAATTCCTCAAAGAACTTATTTTTTGAAATCAATTATCAGTCTAGACTTGGTCCCAAAGAATAAATTTAAAATTGACAAATTGTAAAAAAAAAAAAAAAAAAACTAAATAATTTTCGGTTAAGATTTTAAATCCATGAATTCTTTTTTAAGAGATTTATTTTTAGAATTTTCAAACTTCGCATGAAAAATGAGGAATGCACAATTATTAGCTTACTACAATTATTAGCTTCTTCTGAAGTTTTCAAAATACTAGAGAGAAAGAAATAGAAAACTCCTATTTAAGTTAAAAGCTTGCATTTTTTTTTCAATTTTTTTTAAATTTCATGTTTTTTCAAATTTTTTTAATGAGAGTGAGCAAAAATGGAAAGAAAATATGATAACTTCAAATTATTATATTAAAATTATTTTATTTTGCTATTGTTTGATGTTTAATATTTGTATCCCTTGTGAAATTCATTTTTAAAAGATTTAAAAACTCTAGAAATTTTCAAATGCGAAATTGTAATTTTAATAGCATGCAAAACATCCTAATAAGCATTTAACATTTACTTTTCAACCTTGATATCCACAATGTATGTCATTCATTTTATATAGCTAAAAATATAAAAAGTCTTCGAAGAAAATTATTGCTGATTTATAAGTAAATATGCTGTTATTTTTAAAGATTACAAGGAAAGAATTTATTTAAAACTCATCATTTTTAAAACATTTGAAAATCATGCATTTGGTTTTTATTGTCTTTAGTGTATATGTCTCGCAATTACTTGTCAGTATTAATTACTATACTGTGTGATAAAATTCTACTGATTTATATTTGCTCAATAAGTCTGATTGTAAATATTTCTAGTTCAGAAAAAATATTTAAAAATGTCATTTGCTTCATACGGCAAATTAAAGGAGAACATCTATTTCATGCTCTCAATTGAGATATTTGCATGTAATTAAATACTATGTCATATAAAAAATTATTTGTTTATGAAATAAGACCATTAAAAATTATCAAGAAGCTTTTTAAAAATATGTGAAAATCTCTCTAAAACCAATTTTTCATACTTTTGTAAATTCTTTAATTTTCTTTATTACCATTACATATATTTATACCTTGGAAATAAATTGTTTTAATTTCTATTTCAAGTTGATTTTGATCAAAAGCATTAATTTAGTAAGAATATTTATCCATGGATTTTTCTATAAAAGTATATTACCTAATGATCTAGTGATGAAGGAGCTTATTTTATGTCATAATCAACTAAATTTTTTTAAATTCATATTATTTTGATCATATTATTCATATTATTTTAAAATTCATTATGTTATTGATAAAAATTGTGCACTTCAAACGTACTTAAATCTTGCAATCACACTCTGTAATACGCCAACATTTTACAAATAAAATTTATAGAAAAAGTTGAATTTAATGTTTTTGTAAGCATGTACAGAGAATCAAATTTTCACTACGAAGCCCTCAGCGAAATAATTTGAGGGGCATATTTATTAAAAACAAACTATGGATAAATACAATGCTTCTATTGATTCCAGCATCAATTATAAAACATTTTGAACATGGAATTTTGTATTCTACCATAAATATACTCTTATATTATGTACGCAATTTCGAAAATTTATTTTTACTATTTCGAAATCATTTTTTAAGGAAACATTCTAAAGGAAGATTCAAAATTTTAGAAATTTCATACTAATGTAAATTTGTAACAATTTTTAGTAAACTAATTATTTAAGTTTTTAAAAGAAAATTAAATAAAGCAAGATAAAAAAGACATTCCGCATTATTGTAAATCCTTTTATATAAGTTAGAATATGATTATTAATTAATTAATTCTCTAATGATTTGGTTTGTACAAAAGAAGTTTTCTTTTATAAAAATAAATATAAATATTGTCCCCCCCCCTTGAAAAACTTTGCTTATTATCATTTCTCCAAAACGTCCATATTAGAAACTAAGCAAAAATTAACTGAACTGGTAACTGCATGGTCAGCGCTCTCGCTTTCTGTCCAATGGTTGGGATCTCCTACATTTACGTTTGTAATGGTTGGAATTTATTTTAAGCGATAAGTCTCGTTTTAATTAATCTTCGTGTGCAAAAAAATGACCGTTGAGTGACAAACAAACGAATCAAAATTGGAAATATATTGGTAAAATTAACAATAAATGTCCAAAATCAATAATTATTGTGTATGTTATTTTATAGTAAACTGAAACACAAGGATCATCGAGACTTATTTTGAATTCAATTGCGTGGACATTACTTACATGAAAGACTCAGTTAATTTTGTATTGAATGCTAACGTGAATTCCTAAAGTTGAAAATTGCAAAAGATACCAAAAGGATGATGATGATCTATAAGGGACAACATGAATTATCATTGGAAAAGAATTAATGTAACTTTTTTATAGAAGGTGTATAGTTGAGAATGATAATTTTTCTTATTATTTTTTTCAATATTTAAACACAATTTTCATTTTTTTATACATTTATCGTTATCTATTTATTTTTTTCAATTTTTCGTCCATAGTTGTATGCTTTAAAAACTTTAAAAGCAAATTTTGTCAATCTGTTTTTGAAAAATACTATTTTGTTTTTGCAACTAATATTTATTTCATTTTTTTTTTTTTTTTTTTTTTTTTTTTTTTTTTTTTTTTTTTTTTATTTTTTTTTTTTTTTTTTTTTTTTTTTTTTTTTTTTTTTTTTTTTTGAAGAATTAAAAGTTTTTTTCATTTGTTAATATTATGCAATCATAAACAAAAAAAAATTTCTATACAAATAAAAAAAGAAATTATTTATTTTTGAAAAAATTGAGTTAATTAATTTACTAATCATATTAATACAGCTAAAAATTTTATCAGATTTATTAAATGCTGTTGAACTAATAATTACACATATTATACTATTTTACACAAACTGTGCTATTAAAATATATAAACATTATATAAAATAATTGACATATATTTTAATAACTTTAAACAGTGTCATTTCGTTGTTTTTCCTGTATGTTTATGACATAATACTTACTAATAACTAAATATAAAATTAAAAATGCATATAGTGAGCCTCTAATGTAACTTTACATTCATTAGTAATACTATACTTATTTGGTCAGTGTAAAGGAATGTAAGAAAATGGTGCTTATTAAGTGATAAATTATTTTTAATAAATCAACGTGAATAACTTTTTAGTTTTAAATGTAATGTTAATAAAATAAAAAAATTCTTATTTAAATTAACATTTTTATCAGTTTATTCACGACTTTCAGAACATCTGACAATCAATCATAGGAAAAGATTTGGGAATTATATTAAATAAAAATGTATTATATTCGTAAAAGTACCACACTTAAAATTCCTTAGCATCTGTGTGGCCACCTCTAAATATATTATTATTGAGATAAGTATAATTTGGTTTCCACATCATTTAATTAAGCAATTCTATTTATTAAATAAAGTTGAATATTTTAAAAGTTTAAATTTAAAATTTTAATATACAGGTAATGAACAATATAGGAAAATTTTTAAAATTTAAAAGTCTTAGGTAATAAAAGCATAAAAAATGTTAAATTCCATAACACAATTTCTATCAGCCACCAGTGAGGATTGAACTCACGACCCCTGGTTTACAAGACCAGTGCTCTAACCACTGAGCTATGGTGGCTTCGGAAACTCAACTTTTATTAAATTTGTATACAATATTTACATTTTAATAATTTTGAAGTGATTGTATAGATTTGTTTAACATTAATGCGCAATTGAAGAAAAACTTCAACAAGGTATATTAAACTTACTTTTGGAGAACATTCTTCAGTTATTTTAATTATGAAATTTTTACATTTTTCTTATATTCTCGACTCATGCGGTTTAGCTAAAGAACCAATCAGATATCTGGACAACATATTGCGTAGTTTATTATGTTATTCAGTGTGTTGATTCTATACTTGTTTTGTTTATGTTAGCATTTGTTATGTGTACAGACTTTTTATCGCTAATATTTATTATTCTTATGGAATAATTTTGAAAAATTTAAGTGTTACACGTAATTTAATATTATATGCATTTTGTTATTAGCTTAAGAAAGTAGAAAAAATTCGGAAAATCCAATGATTAAAGTACTATGCCGGCAGATCTAAATCGTCTAACCGAAGGATGGTTAGAATTAGAGAGTGATCCAGGTAAATTTCTAGTTAATATTTATAATTAGTGTTCTTAAGAACTTTTTAGTAATAAGTTTGCTGAACATGAAATCAATCTTTTTTGTAGGGCTTTTCACTCTTCTTTTAGAAGATTTTGGAGTCAGGGGAGTCCAAGTTGAAGAAGTTTATGATTTGCAGAAAACTATTGAAGGGTATTACATTGATGAATAATATTACTTTTTAAGAAAATTTATATTTTAATATGTTAAATGCACTTTCCCCTTCTATTTGGTGAATGAGAATTAAACTATCTGCATTCAGTGTTATTGTATGAAAATTTAATACTATTGAAAATAATTCAGTTGTTGGTTTCTGTGTTAAAAATGTCAATAATGTGAAAAAAATTTAAATTTTACTTCAATGTTCTCATTATTTGAACATCATTACATAATTGGCTAAACGCTTTCTTTGACATATTTTTTAATGAATTTTAAAGTTATCTTAAACTCTTTTTTATATTTTATTATTTGTAGAGTTTTGAGTTGATTCACATCTGAACCCATTGTGAAAGTGAATTTCTTATTAGTTTTTATTCTATCAAATTTTTAAATTTAATTTTAAAAATTTTGAGTAGTTTTCATTATTTTTATTTATGGTAATACAAAATTCTTATTTTGTCTTTTAAAGCTGCTGTTTCAATAGCAAGTATAGTAAGAATTTTAAAAAAAAATATTTGTGTTTTACAGACCAGTATTTGGATTTATCTTTCTTTTTAAATGGATAGAAGAAAGAAGATCTAGACGTAAAGTTACTGCTGAAGAAAGTTTTGTTGAAGATGAAGAAACTATCAATTCTATTTTCTTTGCACAGCAGGTTTGTTTTAATCTTCTATATGCAGTAATCTTGTCTAAATATGTAGTTTAATCAAATTCATATTTAACATTAGCAAGCAAAATTATTGTTAAAAAAAAGTAACAAATTATTTTATTTTACTTTTTTCTAGCTTAAAAAATTATTTACTGCTTAAGATTACTATTTGTGTGTTTTTAATTTTTTAGATGGTGCCTAATTCCTGTGCCACTCATGCTTTATTGAGTGTTTTATTGAATTGTCCTCAGATATATTTGGGACCCACTCTTGCAAGATTAAAAGAACATACAGCAAATATGAATCCAGAAGTAATATTTATAGATTTTTTTAACTATCTGATTAAGCGTATTGAAGTTTTTAATATATTGCATCATTCAATTAAAATTATGTATTTAAGTGGCCAGATTTATAAACTATCCAATTAGTACTTTATTGAATTACCTTTTGCCATTAATACTGTAGGGATTTTACTGGTTTAACTACAAGAAATATTCCAAAATAATGTGCAGAATCTGATTAATCACATTGCTCAATTGTATGTAATTTGATAGTGAGGGATTTAGGTATTGAAAGCCTCTTTCTGTCTGGTTCCATATATAGTCAATTGAATTAAGATCTTTTGATTGATAGGTCAAACTATTAAGATTAAAGTCCCTCATATTTTTTAAAATGCTTTTGTGTTACATTAGTTCCATGGTTAAACATCTGAAACATTTAAGAATATTGTATCATTTAGCCATATTAAACCTAAGTAATGGGTTTGTATTATAACTGAAATATTTCCCACATGACTGTCATTCTTATTAAAGGATTATATTCATACATGTACATGTTCTTATAATGCTTCTGTTGTATAATCTTTCAGCCATCTGCTTAATGCAGCTGGAAGCTTGATTCATTGAACTATACCTTTCAATTTATTTCTCTTATGATAATGCCATACATTTTTTCTTAGTTTCTGGTGACGAAGATGTTTGTATGTATTTTTCCTTCCACATTTTAGGAAAAGTAATGAATAATGTATTGTGCAAACAGAGGCCAGTTGAGAGATTTTTCTGATTAAAATATGCATTATATTAATCAACCCACTGTTGTCATTTTGCTCCATTTTACTAGTCAAGTCACTTGAGTATTGGCAAGATGCTGAACTTCACATATATAAATACTATTTTGGTTCATAGTGTAGTCTACAAACAAGTTACTTTACTAAGTAATCAATTATTAAAACTATAAATAGATCTAATATTTTATTAATGGTACTGTTTTGTTTAAACTTGTCTTATAGCTTTGAATGCTAACTATAATTTCAGTTCAAAAGATGTTAAATCCTGCGAGCTTCTCATATCTTTTTAAGCAAATTATTTTGGTAGTCACAATTTGGTCAACTTATTTTGTTCTATTTTATTTCAATGTGACCTTCTAACAATAATACAACTATAAAGCTTTTTATTTAAAAAGGTCAGGTAGCCATAGCAATCTGGTTGCTCAATATATATCTTTTAATATGATTTATTGCAAAAAATTTAGTTAAACATGCTTATCAAATTAAATTTATTTCTGTTTCAATTTTTGTTTGAAGGAGAATATTTTCATTTGAATTACATTAAAATTAATTATTTTCCTAGTTCATTTCTTAAATTTTATTAACTTTTAAATATTAGTGTGTAATTAATTTGAATGTTATTAATGTGGGAAAAATTGCTTTCTTGGGAAAAACTGATTTATAAATATACTTTTGTTGTTTTTCAAGCTTCAGATAATATTTTGAAGTACTATAATTTAACCATACTTCGTATAATGATGTTATTTTCTACTTTATAGATGGAATACAATTTTAAATACTGATGTACAAAGCATATCTTGCCACTCATCATTTTAACTACTTAGATTTAAATTCATCTATAATCATCTAATCTTCTATACAAGCATACATAAGTAAATGGATAGGTGAAAGTGACTTATATTTTCACAAATAATTGTATTCTATGATGTTGCATTATTTGTCTTGCTTCAATGAAACTGAACATATTGCTGGTAGTTAAATGTTTTGTTCCTTACTGATGCTTGTTTGTACAAAAAATATTTCAAGTTATAACAATTAATGTTGTCCCATTTCAAATTAAAAAAATCACTATTTGAATTAGAAAATTTAAATTATTATGCTGTTATTTTTATGAGAATAATGTGCATATATAAAGGATACTTTAAAAGTTTGAAATTCTTTATTACTTAAAATGAATGTTTCATTATTACAGTTTATGTTTTTTTTGTTTTCTTTGCAAATCGGGGGCAAACATTTTTTCTTTCTTAATCAACAAACCCACAGTTTTAAGAATGTAACTGTTTAACATTTATACTATGAGATTTCATGATATGACACATATTTAATTGACACATAATTAATTAATATGACACATAATTAAAAATATGACACATTTTTAATTGAAAATTTTGACTGCTTTATTAAAAACATTACTTAATCATTTCAAAATAAACTTTCAATTTTTTCAAAAGTAAACTGTCTCTGAAATATCATTAATTTGAAATATTTAAATTAAATAAAATACTTTGTGCGTATCAGTTTTATCATTCACACAATTGAAATTATAAATGTAGCATTAGAGGCTATTCACAAAATTAAGAAATGTATAAACAATTAAAGGCTGATGAATTTGTATGTCATCTGTAATATTTTTTTCATAATGTTATTGTATAAAATAAGAGGAATAGTGTCAGTAATAGTTAAATTTATTTATTATCATTTAAATTAAATAATTTAAAATCAAAATGACATTTTTGGTAGTATTGCTTGATTTGATGATATTTCTATGTGTGAAAATTAATCATTGTAATTAAGTACTTAAGAGTATTACTTAAAATGTTGTAACTATTTATTGGGATATAAAGTAACAATAATCTTCTTATTTCCTACTCTTATTTGTATATTTACTTTTACTATAAATGTACAATTTTTAATTATCTACCTCTAGTTTTTTTATCTATGCGTGTTGCACATAATACAAAATATTTTCCATTAGGTTTCTTGAGTTATCATCAATTATATTTTATCAATAGATGTTTTATCACCTATTAATTATAAAACATTTAATTGTTTAAATTCTAATGAATACACATGAAAACATCAAAATCTATTAACAATCAAAATTGATTTATCTACTATGATTTTTAATTTTACTTTATTATTTTGAAATCATTTCATCTTCAATTTAATTGAGATATCTTTGTATGTAAATAAATATATATATAAGTTACTCCTAAATAATGTTTTGAATCAGATATCTTAAAATGTTCCTTTATATTTTCCATTTAAATTAATTAGTTGTTAGGACTAGTTCAGACAAGTGTAATTTAATTTTTCATAAGTTACAATGAAATACTCAGATTATGTATTAAAAATAGTTTGATACAAATTTGTTGTTAGATATTATTATTAGATTCATTTTGACATAAATTGAATAATAAAGCTGTAGCAAAAAGCAATTTTTTAAAATAATTAAACAAATTTTTCAATATGTTCTCAAACAATCAATTGAAAATAAAAATTTACAATGTAAAAAAATTATTAAAATTTGCTAATATTTTTATCTAGCATTGTAAAAGATATACTGGGACTAAATCATTGAATGTTTTCAAAAGATTTTCAGCGTAATTTGATGATTAGATAAATTATCCTACCTAATTTTTATGTTGTAATGATTTTTCTGATAATTTCCTTTTTGTGGACTTGTTTGTTGCAGAATATTGGGAAATAGAAAAATATAAAGCTGCCACAAATAAACAAAACAAGTGAATTATTTTTCAAAAGAATTTTCATTGTGAGCATTTTTATTTCAAATGTAGAAAAATTTATTTGTATGAAATTAAAATAATGTGTTTCCATAATTCGTAAAATGTTCTGATTTTCTTAGAACTTATGAAACGTAAACTGAACTTTAACTGAAATGAAACTTAAAACTAGATTATGTTTTAAGTTTTATTTACATTCATTTGAAAAATATTAAAATGATTTTTTTTTAAAAAAATTGTCATTTTTATCCATTTAAAAGAAATCTTTATTTAGAAATAGCTTTCTTCTCAATTTGTTTATAACTTGATACATACATTTATACATATCTTGCATACATTTTTGGATTTTTTAATTATGAATTTCGATCAAATATTCTTAATATCATTTAGAGTACCAACATTACAGTTTAATTCTCTGTTTACATATGATTAAAAATTACATTGAAAAAAACTTTTTTTTGTTAATCTTAAGTCACGTGTATATGACTAATGTACCAACCATCATTATAAATCTTATTAAAACAACATTTCTTATTTATGCAAATTGTAAATGAGGAATCATCCAAAATATTCTTATATTAATTTTAATTTCATACTTTAATTTATTATTAAAATTATTAAACATTTTCAATTTCAAATGTGATCTTTGATGTAATTTTATAAATGTAAAAAGTATTGTTTTTACGAAAGAATACCTTAAACCATTTAATAGTTTAGGAAAACAAGTGTTGGTTGTTGAATAATCAACTTTATTTTGAATTTTTTGTATCTTTGTTAGCTAAGAAGAATGCATGAATCTTACTATAAAAGGAATGCAGGCATGAATATAGCTAACACTTATGATCCATTGAATGTTATATTATGTTTGAAGAAGCCATTTTTAGATGAATGCACAAAAATTGGGGAACACTCTTGTTTCACAATTTTTATGCATTCAAAAATCAAGCAAATTTTAACATATATCAAAATCTATATTGGGAATTTTATCAGATTATCTTTTATGATATATGAATATGGTGAACTATTCATATATATATATATATATATATATATATATATATATATATATATATA
>JAPDSC010035983.1:175774-201823 GCA_026290005.1 Latrodectus geometricus
GAAGCTTTTTTGTGGTTTCTGGTCTCATAAAGTACAAAATAGCTTCAACTTTCTCTAATAGAGGTGAAATGCATTTGAATGATGCAATATGTCTAAGAAATTTCACAGATGGTTCTCATTGAACACTCTATGAGGTTTTGAGAATCCCACCATAATCTTCAAATCACTGGGACACCTGTTTAAGATGGTGCAGATGCTGGTCCTCATTTTTTGAAGCAACCAGAACATCACAGTATGGTACACAAAAGTCCATATCTCTCAAAACAGAGGATGAATCTCTTGAACGTGGCCATAGCATTTGACAGCCCAAATGGCATGTAGAGGAACTCAAAGAGTCCAAATATTGTAATAATAGCTATTTTAGGAATGTCTTCTTTGTGCACTAGAATCCGGTAATAAACTTTTGCCAAATCTAAAGTTGAAAAAACCGGGATATCTATCTGGAATTGTAACACCATTGAGCTTCCTGTAATCTTCACAAGGGGGCCAATTTCCATTCTTTAAATGGATCATATGAAGTGGGGATGCCCACCAGCTGTTTGACAACCTGCAGATTTTTGTGTCAATAAGTAGTCGAAGTAGTGCTTGACTGCATTAAGCTTGTTTGGAAGCAAATGCCTTGGCTTAGCCAAAACTGGTGGTCCTCTAGTTCAGATTTGTGATTTACTTTGTGTTTTAATTACTCTTTGGTTGAAACAAATTTGGTAAGAGCAGGAAATTCACCAAACAGCTGATGAAACTTTGTATCACCATAAACTGCCTTAACTGTAAAATGTTTCTCTTGCTATACTGTTCTTTGAGACTGCAAGTTCCTTACAGATTCTACCTGGCATTCTTGATGAATATCTGTTAGTAGTGGCATAAAAATTGATGGCCAATTTTGGTTTTGAAACATCAGTGATGATACATAGTCACCAGAACAATCTTCGTAGGTCAAGGACTGGTGATTACGGCTGTTGTCAAAAGTTCCAATAGTGGTTCAATTTGCCACAAACAGCTGGAAGGAAATTTGCCTTCAATATTTCGATGCCACTGACCGAGGAATCACTAAAACATTAGCACTTATATCAATCAGGTATTTTGCGTTAATAGATTTATTCAAAAGATACAATTGATTAA
Source organism: Latrodectus geometricus (assembly GCA_026290005.1). Lineage (NCBI taxonomy): Eukaryota > Metazoa > Arthropoda > Arachnida > Araneae > Theridiidae > Latrodectus > Latrodectus geometricus. The sequence continues at coordinate 176,894 of JAPDSC010035983.1, forward strand.
TTTAGTTTTGCCGCTACCTGCTGGTTCAAGTGCCGGCCATTCTTCTTTTCCATCTGAAGGAAACTTGTTTTAATACACCTCTTTGCATGTTGCTTGAAATGTCAGTACCAGCAGTGTTCGTGAAATCTCTGCTGACTTAGCGGCAAGGGGAACGTCCACGAAAGCTAGAACATTTGTATATTTCCAGACAAAACAAGTGTGAAAAAATATCCATGAGAAGGGTTTGATCTCAATACTGGATCTTTCAACTGTTTGAATCGAAAACATGACATCAGCTACCATAATTTCATCCATCATTTCAGCTAACTTCTCTTCTTTGTCATCAGAAATTGCAAAAGTCTGCTGCACGTTGGTTGGAAGACAATGTAGGAATAGGGATTTTAGTAAATTATTGGAAATCTGATAACCAACCTTGGTTTTCATCTCCAACAAAAGACATGAGGGCCTGCAAACCCTGAGCTGCATTCCAGAAATTAAGTCTCAGAAATGTTGTTCTTTAGATTCGTCATATTGCTCTGAGTGCAGGTATGTATTCTCTGTTGGTGGCTTCAAAATAGGATCTTCAACAAGTGACAATTCTTCAGGTTGTAATACAAAGAAGACGTGAAGGTATTTTGTAATCTCCACTGTGATTTCAATTGGCGTGAATTGTCTTTCCCTCTGGCTGAACTAAATCTCAAGATTTGCCTCCCAAAATGGTGGAGCTTTTATGGTTACTTGATCTGTATTGCTGTTTCACATTAGACATTATGAAGTTCAACAATGAGCAGAGCAATTGTTACCTAAGGTGTATCAAGCAGTGCAAGTAAATTCTATGACTCCATAAAGTTGTTATTTTGCAGAAGTTAGCGAATGTAAGTAGCTTGAAATTGATGTGTTCCAGGTTCACTGATCACCACTTTGGCAATGGACAAATTAAACCAACACATTCTCGTGAACAGAAAAAAAGTTTGCTTCAGTTGTGTAATGAACATAGCATACATTAGTAATTTATTTCAGTTTCTTAAATGAAAATAAATCCATTCTTCCTACATTAGAGTTAATAAGTTTATGGGTTCAATTCCTATTCTATGCTTGGTTTTTATGATTGTTTTAAGTTTACCTTAAACTATTATTTGAAAAATCTGTCATGCGTGAAAAAAATCAGAGTGACAAAGCTATATTGAAAATTTCTTTATTATTGGAATTCTAGAAAATTTAAGACATGTTGATTGAATGTAATGGTTGTTTATTTATATGTCTTTAGCATGTAATGTTTATAATTCTTTTTTCTTTTCTTTTTTTTTTTTTTTTTTTTTTTTTTTTAAATAAAAAAATTATAAATAATTTTCTAAGGAGAAAATTTTTAATTTCTTGCTTGAACTTAAATAAATTCTAAATTTATCTTTTTTGTTCATTTATTTTGTTTAAAAATATAGAACAGTATATTTAATTGTTTTATTTTTTAAATGCTTTATGTTATAAATTTTATTTTGTGAATTCATTAATTTTCATATTTTCTTACATAAGGCCAGAACCTAGACACCTTCATGAAAAATCTCATGGAATATCAACTGGACGAACTGTTGAAGCTTTTCATTTTGTTAGCTATGTACCTATAGGAGGAAGATTATTTGAATTAGATGGTCTAAAACCATATCCAATTGATCATGGTAAGAGACAGATTACAAAAAATTGCTGAACATAATTTTTCAGTTGAGTCTAGCATCAGTGTGTGATTCACATTTCTTTTTTATAATTCTTTTTGTTGTATTTGTTTTAACCATTGTGCTTTGTCTTAAACAAAATGAAATTTTTATTGAATAAAGTAGTTCATTTTGTGCTAAAACTGAGAGGATGTAAATTATTTTTTATTGAAATATTATGACTCAATACTACTATATTGTTTAAATATTTTAGAAATCTCCTAAATGTACATAAACTAATTTCTTAAAAAAATTTTTAAAACTGGAATTTAAAAAGCTTTTAATTTCTAAATTTCTACAAGTTTTGAAATTTTTGAAAACACATGGTTAATTTTTGAACATAATAAATGTCATCTTTATTATAAAAAGCTATACTATTTTTTTTTCTCATGGGTTTAGAAATAAAGATAAAAGTTTTTGTAATTCAAAGCAAGGATACTATTTAGAAATCATATTATGTAATTCCTTTACATAAAAATCTTCATTTTCATTTTTTATTTATACTTTGCAGTTTCTAAATTTTAAATAAAAAACAGTATTATAAATATTTTAAATAGTTGAAGAATTTTTACCAGATAATTTTCTCAATTTGAGTTTTTTATTTTTGAGCAAGAATTGTTAAACATTTTGAATGAAAGATTCAATGAAAATATAATTAAAAAATTGCTTATTTAACCTTAATTTGATTGAAAAAATTATGTAGGATTTTTTTTTTTAAATAATTGACTGTAAATCTGATGTAAAAAAGAAAAAACTTTTTTTCCCCCCAAGAAAGGAAAATTGTCTAATTTTTTTGGAAGTAGGTATGTACATCCCTATATATTTTTAAATGTTTCTGTTCATAACAGCATAGCATTTGCAGCAACATATAATGGAAGTATTTAAGAGCATGAAATTGCTTTTAGAATTTTTCTTTAAAATTCTAATTCATTGAACTGATTTTAATATTGTTATGCAACATTAAAAAATATTATATTCAGTTTTAATAAATTATTTTTTAATGTAAATATAAGGTTAGATCTTCTTCGCATAGTTTAAATTTTTCAGCTGTATATAAAAATAGACAATTCTTTACAAATTTATTTTTTGAATATTTTTGCATAAAACATTACAAAATTATCTTTGGTGTAATTTTGAGGTATTTTATAAATGCTATAACAATAAAATTGATATAAATATTTGCAAAAATAAAATTTGTATAGATTAAAAAGAAATTTTGTCATAAAATTGAAACCACTGCATTAAATTAAAGATTGATAAAAGGATATTAGTATCAACTTTTTTTCAGCTTTAGATATCAGGTAATTTAAAAGAACTGAAAAGCCTTCTTTTATTTAGTCATTGCTTTATCACTAAGGTATTCATGTAAAATAAATTTTTCTTACTAATTTTAAATATTCCAAGTGAAGTTGACTTCCAGTTTCACATGTGATGAAATGATTAAATTCTCAAGCTATATATTTGAATAAAATTTTTAGTTCAAGATCAACTCTCCTTTGTTATTTAGTGATGAACAAATGTAAATCTATGAAGACCTGTGTGATTACATAAAAATTGAAATTTTTCTTGATGAGCTGCTCAAAATTTTTGCCTAATTAACATCCTTACTAATATGTATATTATTGATTTTTAACACTGTTCAAATTTAATATAAAGTTTTATCAAATATTTTTGGTCAGTTAAAGCAATAATAAAATATTAAATTAAATGGAAAAAAATCTATCTTTTTGCTTAAAACAATTAAATCTAACTGTACATCATATGAAACTTTCAAATTCCCATTCATCATTGGCTGAATTAAAAATATTTATCAATTTAAATAGATCAAGTTGGTTAAGTCATCACATATATCTTGCTGTACAACTTCCTTATCTTGGAGTTTAACTTTCACACTGATATTATTTACTATGTTTTCACTAATTTGTACACATTTCAAATTCATTTTACAAATCAAAATAATTTTAAAGCACTTCTATTTGCCATACCAATAAACACTTTACATATGTAAAAATTTAAACAATATATATTATATATATTTTACAAATATATATATGTGTGTGATAAGTTTTTATCTTTCATTATTTTAATAAGGTCCTTGTGGAGAGGATGATTGGACAGAAAAATTTCGAAGAGTAATGACAGAGCGATTAGGTCTTGCTACAGCAGGAGAGCCTTATCATGATGTTCGTTTTAATTTGATGGCTGTAGTTCCTGACCGCCGCATTGCTTATGAGCAAAAACTAAGAACATTAAAAACAAATAGACAGATAGTTTTAGAAGCTTTACAACAGGTATGTAATTTAAAAAATATCTATAATATCTATAAATGTTCTATATCTTGCAAAGCATATTGTTGCACCAATATAATGGATTTGTTCAGAATTTATAACTTTAAAAACTTTTATACTTAATAAAATTTTTCATATATAATGCTATATTTTATGAAATACATATATTTTTTCTATTCTAACAAAGTCTTATTTAATATGCTTTATTTCAGTTATTTTATATGAAATTTTGTACAGTAATTTTGTTTTATTTTACATTATTTTTTTGAAAGATTTTTTCTTGAAATTTATAATTTAATTATATTATTTATTTTGTAAATTATTATTCAAAATATAATTAGTTGTAATTTCTATTTATGAAAACTGTCATTCATATTTACATTGTATGGTTTACAAAAATTAGTAGAATGATTATAAAAAATCATGGGCAGTTATTGGTTTATTTGAAGCTTTTACAAACATCTGGTCTTCCATGACAAATCTACTCGTAATGAGTGCTTTTTTTAAAAATTTGTATAAAAGTTCATATTTTCATTAAATAATGATAAAAATATTGTAATAGCAATATGTGTATGTGCGTGATTAAAATTATTTACTGTCTAATTTTGAAATTTTTAAATTAAAAATTTTTTTTAACACATCTGATTGTCACATGCCTGGTTCTGTTTAAGAACAAAAATAAGTAATCTCAAATGATTAATTAAGTATAAGTGTGTGTTTTTAATTTTATTATGTAAATTTATAGGTTCTGAAACATTTTACTATAAAGAATTTTAAATGTATTACATTTGTTTAACGCAGAAAAATGTTATACAAAATCTAAAGTTTGTAAAGTTTATTTTATGTAATATATATATATATATATATATATATATATATATATATATAAATGTGTGTGTGTGTGTGTTATTTTTTTCTAAAGCTCTATAAAAACTTTTGTTTTAAGATACTTTTTTCCTTTTAGAATGCATAAAATCCTTTACTTTAATAGCATTTTCTATTTTATTTTTTTATTACTGCATTTATATATGAGGACATATTTTTAAACTGTATCATATTTATGTTATTTTTTTTCTTTTCTACTATATAAGTCAATGTAATAAATCTGGAGAATATTTTTTTCAAGTTTACAATAACAAATTAACAGCTTTTTCAATTTTGTATACATGGATATCATAATCATTATTGGATAAATTTTTTAAAAGCTTTAGATGTAGAATATTTAATATAAAATTTATATAATTCAAACACAAAAACAATTTCAAATAAAAGACAGTACAATTCCATTTTAGTGAAAATATCTTTTTTATAATTTTTATAGAATGAGTAATATCATCGAAAATATGACTTTGATTTTTTTTCCTTTATTATTAAACTGTTGTGAAAAATCATTTCAGTTAAATTAATTAATTGCAATAAAATATTTTAATATTGAGAAATTTTTATATTGTTTTTGTCATTTAAACTTTAAAGGTAGTGAATGATTTTGAAACAAAGAGAAATGGACATAAAAATATTGATAAATAACACAAAATAATTTATTATTTCTTCGTATAGCTTGTTAAACTTACACACCCAGAGTTAACATCAGATGACCATGCTGCTGTAGTTGCAGCTATGAATTCCAAACCACCAAGTTCAATAGAAGATGAAAGTACTCAACCATATAGGTAATTATAATTTAGCTTAGTTTTTATTTGAAAATATTTTTGAGTTTCATTAAGAATTAAAGGAAAAAGAGTTTTAAGTGGAATTTATATTCAAATTTTATTTTATCACCATAATTGTAAAAGTATACATAAATATGATTTAATTAATTACTGGTTATAGTGAAAAACCGTTTTAATTCTGTATTTTTGTGAATATCTTAATTACTTTGGTGATTGCTTTTTTAGGAAAATTGATTTGGTTATTTTTACCAGTTATGTCCTTTTTTGTGTAAATAAGTATAAACAGATGTACTAGAAATAAATAAAAATTAAATTAAGATAAAAGTATTAATTGTGTTAGCAGTTGTAAATTTTTGTATTGATACTTCTCATATGATTATAAATATCTAAAATATCCAAACTAATGTAGAATAAAAATCATAGACTAAATTACAATAACCAGATATTAAATTTATTGCTATACTCGTGTACTATTATTCCTATATTAAAAAAAAATCCTTTTCCTTTTAATTTACCGAAGCCATTTTACTTTCACTAATTTTATGAACTATTAAAACCTGTGACAATTACTTTAAACATTAGAGGAAACTTTGATTTGATGAATATAAAAAATATGTTTGTAACATGCTTATTTTAGAAATAGGTGTATGTGCTGATGCAGATTAATTCTTGCATGAATAAAAACATAAAATAATTTGTATAACAGTTGATTTATTTTTTATGTACTAATTGCTACATTTTAATTTTAATCACTTAAATGTTTATGGAAAAATTAATTAAATTTTCTTATGTTTAAATGTTTTTCTGGAAGATAAAACTTGTAATAATATTTTATTAATAATTTTTTTAAATAATTCTAATTATTTATCATTTATTTCATTTGTAGTAACAAAATTCATTTATTCAGAAAATAGTTCTTTTATAAGATTGGAATTATAAGTTCTCTTCAAATGAAAGATATAAAAATTTTTTGCAAAATTTATTTTTTTCTATTTTACACTTTCCAACTCAGTATATTCCATGTACTAATTGAATTTTTTACCAAATATTTATTGCCAATGATTTGTCAGCCCTAAATTTTGTCAGAATATTATACTTTGTCAAAGTTTCCAAAATAAGTATTAATTTCTATTGTGTAAAAATGTGTTCCCTTATTTGTTATTTTTTTTTCTATCAACTATTCAAACACAGAAATTAAAAAATATCTTGAGCTAAATCAAGAAAATTAAATGAAAGGGAAAAAGTTTAAAGTAAATTAAGCATATCAAAAAGTTCACACATATATTTAATAATTAATAATCACATTGAGGGTTTATTTTGAATATTTTTAACTTACTGTTTTTGTTTATCCACCATGATTGTTAATATAAATTCACGCATAAAATGTTTAAATTTTCATGCCCACTTTTATCCTTTCATTAGAAGTGTTTCACATAAAGCTTTAATTTATCCATTTTATGAAAATCTCTAAATTTAGATATTACCATGTAAGGTATATTTTTATAATTTCAGAGAGTATCATTTCTTCTAATTTATATTTCAGATTTTCTGTTTTTACCTATCTAAAATTGTCTCACTTTTGCAGTAATTTTTTTGTTTTAATGCAGATTTTATTTACTTTTATGCTAACATAATCAATTCATTACAATTTATGTCTATCCTCTCGTTATTGATTGTTTCTTTTAATTTATGTATCACTATTATTTATCTTAAATTAATATAAACATTTCATATTTTTCATGGGGAATATATACTAAAAATGTTTTAACAGTGAAACATTTAAAAAAAAAAAAAAAGAGAGAGAGATATTTAAATATTTCTTTTTACCTATGTTTAGAAAACCATGAATAATTGAATTTCTTATATTTTTATACATCTCGAGATTTTGTTATTTTAACACATTAACATCATATTATTAAATATATAAGTTAGGAATGGGCTTCTCAACAACTTAAGTATCTCACAGATGTAATACATCTTAAAATATTCAATATGTTAACATGAGATTTATATTGTAGCCTTACATTTTTATTTTAAATTTTACTTTAATATGAAATAGAAATTATTAATACTAAAAATTAGAAAAAATATGTTTTCATTGAATTAATGAATTTATTAATGTTTTGAAAATAATTTGATTTATTAAAATTATAAATTAATTATTAATTGAGGTATTAAATATATGATGTTTTCAAAATTGGACAGTTAACAATTGTGAAAATAATAACTCTTAAGTTAAAATATAAATAACCATTTTTTTATTGATATCCATTTAAGTATGATGTCACATTTTTTTTAACAGCTTAAAATTTCATTTAAGATTATAATTTAAAAGAACCAAAACTTAGATAAAATGTTTTTAAAAATGAATAAACAAAATTATTTGACTTTAATTGTTGATAAATGCTATTCCTTTTGTCATAATAGAAGTACTTTACCTATAAATAAACAGATAATTCATTTAGTCTTTGATATTTAAAAAAGTAATAAATAAAAGAGTAAAGTAAAGAATTTACTGTTTACATTTATTGCACATACTACATTGTGATATTTTAATAATTTTAAAAGAACCAAAGAAGTAAAATTCAATTTAAATTACTATGTTACATGTACCTTATATTGTTATTTTACTACTCAATATTTTTTATTCTTACATAATAAAATGCTTATAAAATTAATGATTACCATTGACAATTATAAAATAAATGCATATTTAAATACTTATTGAGAACAAAATTCAGAACTCATAGAATTGGCAGAATTTTCAAAATTCTAATGATTTGAGATTGTTACAGCAAAATGGGATTATTTTAAGATGTGTGAAAGTTTAAAGATGTAATTTTTTTGTAGTTTATGTGTTGATTAAAACTGAAAGAAGTTTTTTTTTTATTTATCTATAATTTATGGTAGGTTATTATGGTATGAATAGATTTTATAAAAATGTATCTCTTTCATATAGAATATTCCAATCATTTTTAATAAACGATTTTCTATTGATAATCATTCATTAAAATATTTAACTTTTTTCATCCCATTGATTTCAGATTAAAGTATCATCTTTTTACTTTCCAAAATCTTTACTTTATTTAATAAAAAAAAAAAAAAAAAAAAATTTATATAAGAAAAGTTTTTTTTTATAATATACATTTAATTTTTAAGGCATTCATTTTCCTCCATAAAATAATTAAACTTAAAACCATTTTTAAAAAGATTCATTTCAATAAATTATCAAATATTAAAACATTTTTGTAATGCATTTAGAAATGATGTGTTTAAAAAAATATTTGATTTAAAATTACATTTTTTCATTCTTAATAATACAAAATTTGATTTTGTTAATTCTTTTTAAGTTCATAATTTATTATTCGCTTATAAAAATTTTAAAAAGCAGATATAATTTTAAATAGTTATTTTTTTTCTTTATTTAAAATGAATAATGTAATTTATTTTAATACTTGTATCTTATAGTTGTATATCTTTTCCAGCCTTGATTCCAAACAAAAGAATATATCTCAGAATCAAGATAGAAGTTCTCCTTATCCTAAGCTTCCTGCTGCATTAGATAGTCATAATTATGCCAAAAGCCCTCTTATGGAAGGCCTTTCAGATAGAACTGATTGTCAACCTCATTATGAAGATTATAGCGGTTCAGAGTATTCTGATGATGAACCGAGGATTTTAAATAAAGTAGTTCCTAGTGATGAGTTGGAGGTTCCTTCCAGCTCAAATTCTAATATTGATGTCAAGGAACGAGCTATGACACCTCTATCGATTGACACATCATCAGACTTGATGCAGCCACTTAGCATTCAAACTAAATTTGAAACATCACCTGCTCCAAGTGCTTCAAGCACAGATACTTCTTCTGAAGTAGGAAGTGCTTTTAATTCTCCTGTTCAAAGTAATCACAGTAGTTATAGCCAGTGCAGTCCTAATTCAGCTAAGTCATTACGCCCTTCTGAAACCTCTATTTTTGATGATGTAAGAGACATTAAAAAGTTTGTAGTTATTCGTATGACCTCAGGCTGTGATAATGATAAACAACAAGCTCAGTTAGAAAGTGATATTGCTTATCAAGAATCTCAGTTAGATAATTCAAAAAGAAACTTTGAAAGCTCTGTTGGGAAATCTGATGATGCATCATTTAAAAAAATAAGAAGTGATTCCCTTTGTAGTCATGAAAATCCTAATTGTTTAAAGATAAATATTACTGACGATAATGATAAACAAGGAACAGATATTGGGAAAAATGAAGAAGCTGCTAGACATGATAGCACTAAATCAAAATGTCCACAATTTGTTGAACCTCACCGATTTGCTCCTAAGGTATCAGTCTCACAAACAAGTCATTATTTTGATTAATGCAAGTCATATATTATTATTAAAATTAGATTTGAAATTACAAAAAATTTTAAGTAGCAACAAAATACTGAAAAGAAAATTTGTTATAATTGAAATCTGAAAATTCAAAAGTTATTAAGTCTATGTGTCAAGTAATTTCAATTAATTTAATATTACTTTTTGAATTTAATTAATATTATATGTTGTATGTTTTTATAGCAGTTAAAAACCAGTTGAATAATATACTAAATGAAAGATGGTAAATTTTCGAATTTTGTTTCTCGCTTTCTTTACAAAAGAGTAATCAAAATAATTAATCAATGAATTATATATTACTGGACTTAGCTCTAACTTTTTTATGTAAATATTTATGAGATAACTTTGATTATTCTTCCAAAGGGATATACTTTAATAAGCCAGAACACCATTTATCTATTTTACAGTATTTGATTTAACAATTGAAATCAAACATGTGTGCTCACATAACTTTTAACACTTTTTGCATTGAACTCAAATAATCCCTTTAAATTGTATTTATAATTTATTGATGTAACTTATCAAATTCTTAGAATTAGAAGCTTAAAAATGGTTAAAATAATTTAACCATATTTTTAATATTTAGTTTAATTTATAGACTGTTTAGCATTTTATAACAGTTAAAATGTAATGTAGATTATAACATTCAATGTGCATTAATTTATTGCTTTATAATGTTTCTTTTCAATAGGATTTACTGGCATTATTAAAAACAGTTGAAACAGAAATAGAAATATGCGAATTAAATTTGCATGATGAAATTGAAAAGAGGAAAAAATATAAAGTAAGCAATTTTGAGTTTTTATGTAATAAGAATTCTTACTTTTTTATATTTTTAAAATTTTGTCAATAGTATAAAAATTATATTTTTGTCAACAATTTAATAATGTTAAAATTTTCCTTAATAATTTACTTTTAAAATTATTCCACTCAATTAAATTAGTGATTCAGCTAAAAATATTAAAATTTTCTCGATTTTTTTCCTTTATTGTCTTACAATATGTGAAATGTTTTAATGATTCTTTAAAAAATATCATTACATATAAATTTCCTTTTGTACAAGGTTTAAATTTTCCTAACTTTTAACATTATCTGACACCATTCTAATTTTTGGCAATCAAATAGCGAAAAATTTAATGATAAGAACATTAAACTAAAACAATTAGTTTGTCCATACATTCCATTCTGCAAACAATAGTGTACCTATTGTAAAAATTCAATTTGATAAAAAGATGTGAAACAATATTAAAGATTTATATAAATAGTGATTTTTTTTTCTTTATTAACAGTCAAAACTGATGACATTAGTAATCAAACATTACATTGCTAATCTCATAATATATTTGCAAGATATAAAAGTTTAGGAATTATAAGAGAAAAGATGCTCTATCATATTATAAAAGAAACCTAGATAAACTGATTTTAATTGAAATGATGTAATATTTCAGACAGATTTCTAAATTAATTGTGTATTGTCATTTTTAAAAGAGAAATCTTTCTGGGTGATTAGCATTGTATTATTTTAACTTTCCAAAGTAAAGGAATTCTTGTCTCTATATCTAATAATTTTCTGTGTATCATTAATATTCTGACTTGAATAAATCATTAAAATAATTATATTAAATAATAGTATTCCAATAGTAAATTCAATAATTTAAAAAATGAAGTTTAATTTTTATAGGAATTTCCTCTGTTAAATTATATTTCATTTATTTAAATGCTCATGCAATTGAATAATTAACACAAATAAGTGATTTATTTTCTTCAAGATTTGCAGAAATAATTTTAATTGTTAATAAGAATTTTGCACTTTCTATATATTCGCTGTTATATTTTAAATATTTTCATTAAGGTTGATGACTGCAGGAGAACTCACAATTATGATCAGTTCATTTGTACATTTCTTTCTATGCTTGCTGAACAAGGCAAATTAGCAGATCTTGTGGAACAGCAGCTTGTAGTTAGAAGACGACAAGGAGTGGCTGTTGGACGGCTTCACAAGACAAAAAAGCCAGATAAACGTCGAAGATCTCGACCAAGAAAAAGAAAATGAAACTTCTTATTCATGACTATTCTATCTCACTCCAAATACATTATCATTTATAGCCCATGTTTCATGCAATCATTTTTTATCATTTATTGTTAATTTTATTTTATAATTATGCTTTTATATTATTTGCTTGTTTTTTTATCTGAAATTAAATATGATTAAAAAATTTATTAGAACTTATTAACTATACTTTCAGTAAATACTTATTTCAACGCTAATTGTAACACCAAAAAGTTATATAAAAATTGAGCAAAAAATCTTTGTTTATATTTATGTAATTAAAATTTCATAAAATGATCTCAATCCTCAAAATACAAATGAAGCATGACTCTAAAACTTTGTCACATTGCCTGTAATGCAAATGTAAATCTCTAAGGATGGATAGCACCTGTTGATATCTCCAGCCATTTTTTGGTCTAAATAATGCAAATGAGCCTATAGCTAAGTTAATCTTTTAAATTTACCTGAAATAGCAGCTGAATATTTAGAATTGCAGCCTTCAATCTTGTTAGTTACATTAAACAAACTAGTTTGGAGATATCCATAGAAATGACCATAGGACAATGAAATTCTACCACTCTGCAATCTCCAAATTTAGTCTTAATAGAGTATTTAAGGGTATATTTTAAACCCTAAATTGTATATCCTATATATTCCATTAATTTAAACCCTTTTTTGCACAAAACATTCTGAAGCTATTAAAATTTACATCGCATCTTGCATTTGTGTTAAAGGTAGTGTGCAAAATCTAGAGTAACCATATTATTTTGTGTATTTTATAGCAATAAATTATTTTGATCTGAAGTTTTATTAACCACTTACATTTATCTTTGATATAAATATATAAAGAATTCTTGTTACTTTTTTATGTTGTTGCAGCTTCCTGTAGATTATCATATTTTCATTATAATATATATGTGCATTTTAACATTTAAATAAATTAAACCTCTATCTGTCACAGCTAATAGATGAAAATAGGATGTTAAAAGCACAATACGTTGTCTTGCTTTAAAGAATCAAATGTATTGATTTTTCCAAAATTCATTAATATTATCATGAGTCATGTAATAATAAATTCAATAAGTTAAAAATGTATTAGTAGAAATTTAACTTGTATTTAAATACATTATAAATAAGAATTCTTGAATTAAACATTATTTTTGATTTTAAATCTTGATACCCATTTGCTGAATTCAACTGGAAAATATCTAAACACCCTATAAAGTGAAATTCTGATCGTATTTTTTATTTTTTGAAAAACAATATTAAATGCCAATAACATAAATGCAATTTGAGAATTTTGATTTAATTATTTTACAATATTAGAGCAGTAATGTGGATTTTACATTTTAATTTGTATTGATATAATCTTATGAGTATGCAAAAACTTAATTGGTACTTAAAATATATTGATTTTTTTATATAAATACAGCTTTGATTTAAAATTCTCTTCACAAACTATTAATATTTTCTAAAACTCAAATTATGTAACCATTAACATTATTGAAATGTTTATAACATAAAATATTAATTTTCAACTACTTTGTGAACTGTGAATAGAAACAAATTATGAATTGTTAATAAAAAATGCATTTAAAATTTTTTTGATATAATTTGAATTAACATATTCTTTTAATTTCCTGGATTATTTATTATATTTTAAGCAAATCTTTGATTAAAATATGTCAAATTTCTAGTTTTCATTAATGTCTAAGCATTTTGTACCAGAGCTCATTGGAATTTGATATTCAAGTGTTATTGTAGAAATAAGTGAATCGAAGAATGTCATGATGAAGTTATTGCCTTTATTTTTGTATGTAAGCTGTTATGTAATTAAAATTTAATCAGGGCAAATATTTAAAAGCAATAAAAATAAAACTGATTTCTAAACTTCTATTCAAATCTATGGTAAGTGTATTTAAATGGTTTGTTTCCAATATTTACAGGATTCATTTTGAGTACGATTGTAAATTATTGTATTCCAAAAATGTTAAGAAACATAAATAGAAGAAAACCAAGTTATTACTAATGAAATACATATATAATTGCAATGATATAGATTATATAGTTACTTTTGAATATTCATTTAATTCTTTTAGGAACTATTAATATATATGTTATTATCTTATAAAAGAAAGGTTAATTTATATTTGAAATTGAATTTTTAAAATTATATGGCAAAATTTTCCTGTAGATAATAAGTGTAATGTTTGTCTCAGACTAATCATAATTACTTTGAAATAATAAGTTGTATTTAATCACATAGCTTAGTTTTACCAAACTATGTGTTAATACTTAATTAAAAGAGTAACTTAAAATAATATTTTAAATTTGATAAATGATTTAACAAGTATTTTAACTCTCCTTTTGTCAATCATGCATATATTTTTTTGAATATTAATATTTGCTAAATATTTTTAATTAGATAATAATTTTCTATATTATATTAAAGATAAAATTTAATGTTTGAAAATTTCCTATTCAATTGATTTTGTTTTATAAAAATAACATGCAATTTAACTGTGCTTTTTTGTAGAATTTTCATTATTCATGGACTTAAAAAATCTGTGCTGCTTCTTATTTTTTTTTAAAAAAAGAAATAATGTAAATACTTAAATATTTTGTAAAATAAACCTATGTATTATAAAAGTGTATATATAAACTTGAATGTAAAATAAAAGGACACAAATATATTAAAAATTTGTAAGTGCAGATTTTTGTTGTAAATATTTAAATTACTAACCTTTAGGTAAGTTTGGGTTTTTGACCTTTTGAATAAATCTGTTTTAAAATTTTTCATATGAAGTGGTTCTAATGCAGATCTTGTGCATTTTTCCATAATGTAAATTCTGCAAATTTTATTTTTAAATAAATAAATCATTTGATTTTTGTGTGAAATAGATAACCTTCAACTCTTTTGAGTAATGATAATAAAATCAAGTTTATTGTTCCTTCTGTTACCCTTCCAAAATAAATGAGATTGCTTCCATGCAAATTTCAAACCCTCTGCCTTGAAAATTTGGTGTTATAAGTATAAATATTTTCAGTAAATATGCATAAAAAGAACAAAATATTTTTTAATAATTTAATTTTATACAACTACGTTTATTTACATTTTGTCAAACTAATGTTTTAATTCAACAATTTTTGTAAAATAAATGTTCAAGAATAACTGCAGCTAAAATTTTAATACTGGTGAGCAAACAACCCTATTTCAAATGGAGATATTTAGTAAGATGATTTGTGATTTTCGACAAATGTTAGTAAACATTAAAAACTAACATCAAATAATACTATTAAAAAAAAGCACATTCGAACTACACTAAAAATCTATAAATAAATGGTAGAATATGATAAATATTTCTTACACTCTTAAGAATTTAAAATGATAGAAATAAAATTTCTATTTTGTTTTGAATCACAATTTTGAGAGTCAATTTTAGCCATAGTAATATTACACTCCAATTATTATTTACTTTACTGACAAACAGAAAATGCCAGCAAATATGAATGAAAAAATTAAAGTTCAATATATTTAACTTTAAAATACTGAGAACATATTGAAAATAATCAAATATTAATAACTTTTTGATAAAACTTTTTTTTTCAAATATCATATCCAAAAAGAAGCATATTCCCAGAGAGTATAGTCAAAAGAAGCTTATATAATAATGTTGAAAATTAATATTTTAAAACATAAAATATTCTCATCAATATTTTTGCTAGAAATGATAATAACTAATTTTCAGTTTCTTCAACTATGAATCTAAATTTTAAATTTATAAAAAGAAAAAATTAACCATATTTAACAAATTTTGCTTAGAAAATGTAAACATATTTAAAATACTTGAAAAATATAAAAAATATGGCACTTAAAACTTTTCATTATTGAAATTTAATCAGAATATAATAAGTAAATATAAGAACAATGAATTAACTTTCAATACAGCTTTTCCTCTTTTATGCATGACAAACAGTGTCAATTCCCAAAATGGCTAAATATGTGACGTGATGCCAATCAAGGATTTACAATTTTAATTTTATTAAAAAGTAATTATTTGTACTCAAAGAAATTTTGTATCATTCTATTATTATGGAATAACATTATAATTAAAAAAATAAAGCTTTTTAATTTAGGACATTAATAATTGTTCACAAAATAAAGCTTAAATTTATTTGAATGAATTGATTGATTGTTCCTTTACAAAAGAGAGAAATGAATTTAAAACATTCTATATAAGAAGTATTTTAACTAATAATCATTTTTTTAAAAAAATTGTTTAAGAATCTTACTGTGCATAATTTAAGGGAAACCAACAGAAAATATGTATAGTAAAAAAAAAGGATATTTCCCAAATGTAAGTATATTTTGAAAATTATAAATAGTTTAGTTGAAAAATAAAAAATCAAATTCACTCCAAAGAGAAATGTGCCAATTTTCTTTAAAAAATTATTTGTTTATTACAAATAAAACCGGCATATTCAACAAGTTCAATATATAGACAAAATTGAAGTTGTTGATTTTCAGATGGAAATATTTATACATAATATAGAAACAGAATCATAAGAGAGTAATTGTAATTCTAAGCTAAGCATGTTCCTCTAGTAAAAATGTATTTCAACTTTCAATGTTGTTTGAAGTCAGTGAAATGCATCTTATTGTAGAAGACTATGCTCTTTTCAATATATGGTCTTTATCCTAGAGTATACAGATCATTTTTATGTTGAAATATAATGAAAATATTCTTACAGTTAATTTATTATAGACATTCATTTTATAATCTTTAAATACATTGTACTAAAGATTAAACTGCATAAAAAAATTTCTTATAAAAAGTAAAAAATTTCAGCTGTAAAGTATAGATAAATTCTCTTACCAAAGAAATTAGGTTGATAGCCTAACTGAATTTCAGAGTGTACAAAAGAAATAATAGCATTAATATATTCACTACAGTAAACTTAAAAACATTGAAAATATCATACAAAAATATATTTTATAATAAGCTAAGAAAGATCTAAGATAACTTTTCCCACTGACTTCCTTTCTTCAACATGTTTTAAGGCATCATTAACCTAAAAAAAATTCAATGAAATTTTAAAAGTGGATGTAATCGTACACAGCAAATATTAAAGTAAAGTTAACATTTTTACTTACTGAATAAACTTTGCTTTATATTATCTTAAATGAAAAAAATAAAACTTACATCTTCCAACTTGAAGTTTTCTGCAACATGAGGATCAATAAATTCTTCCAAATACATGTCAATTACTTCTTGAACCGAGCTTCTATAAGTTTCATTAACTATTCTTTGGTAATGAGTTAGAGAAACTCCAATCAAGGCACAAGATTTTGGCAGAAGCTGACTTGTGAGTATCTGAGGAATCTTTCGAGAAGAAAAACCTAATACAACTATACAGCCCTCTGGAGCTATACTGTAATTTAAAGTCTTAATCATTAACCAGCGATATTTAGTATATAATAAGCGTAATATATTTTCTTAAACATCATAAAGAAGGATAATTATAATTAGATAATCAATAAAATATTCATAAAAATATTAACACATTTCAATTACTTCTGCTACAGATGATTATTAAATAATTTCATTTGATTAGATATATTCTTAAAATATCTTGAAGTGCTATTTAATTCAATATTTTTTAAAGGAATTTGCATTTTATTTATGATAATATTAAAATATTGTTCCTTTATATCAACATTTATAAATACATGCACTGGTTATTATAAATTAAAGAAAAATCACAAAAATGATGAGGTTAACAATCACTAAATGATGATAAGTTATGCATAGAATTTAATGAAACTCTTATACACTTTATAAAACACATAGGAAGGTGTTTTATAAAGTGTATAAGAGTTCTATCTAGTGCATATTTTGACGTGCCCATTGCTAACGTTCCCGCCTATGACATGACTTAAGCAGGATGCAAATGATTGGTTGCTTCTCATGAAGACCACATTCATGAAGCCTTTGATGCATGGTTGATTTGTATATCAACCTTTCAGAGCTCGCAGCGAAGGAATATCTGAATTTAGCCACAGTTGCGGTTCTGATCCATCGTGTGCATAATGGCAAATATCGGTGACCAGCACTTGTGGTTATCTATGGCTGAATCTGCTGCTGGATGCCGAATCCGTTGTAAATACTGTTGCCAAAATCTATGAATCACAGGTGGAATTATATTCAGCTATCTTGTCATATCTATCTGATTTTGCACTGCCCCTAGCCTTCTAATAACTCACCATCGAAATTGTTCAATTAAATAGTACCTGGTAACCACTGTTACAATTTCACAATACCTGATTTCTAATGTTAGACACACAGAGACAAACGATGCCTCGGTCTGAAACATCCCTTTTTATGTTCCTTAAAAATTGACATATTCCGAGAGCAACACCGCAATTTTACATAATGTCTCATTGTTCAGCTATTTTTACTTACCAACATATTAAAATTTCATTGAGGTTGGCTTATTTTTGGGAGAGTTATCACTATTTTTAGTGCAAAATTTAAGAGAAAAGATTACTGTAAGGTTTTATAACATGTATTTATTATTGTTTAGAACAGAGAAAACTTAATGGATAATGGGTTCTATTCATACAATTTCAGGAGCAGAAACCTATAAAAACTCAACTATTATTTGAACAGATATATACTGAAAGCACAGATGCAACACCCATTTCTTGTTATTCAAAGTAGTTTGGATTAAAGCCTGAATCTTCTATTTTCATGAACAAAATATAATCACTGAGAGAAAACTATCTTTTTCATGTATTAACATCATATAGCAGATAACTGAAGATTTTTCTTAAGCATTTGAAGATCTATTGAATATTGACTTTAAAGAGGGATTTTCTATAAATAATGCGACTCATTCACCCAAAGAATAATTTCAAGCACTCACATGAATTATACATGGCCTAGTGGTAGAAAATGCTCTTCAAAAAAAAAAAAAAAAAAAAAAAAAAAGATTCTAGGCTTGATCCCAGACACTGCTGAACAATGGATGATGCATTTCTGTATGCATATTTGCTAGATGAATGATTGAGTTCCAAAATTTCCTCTCTTGAGACACATAAATCTGCCCAATATCTATGAAAAATCATTTTGGAAGGCAATTCCACAGTGGACATTAAAATGTCTTATAACAGATTTAGGATATTCAAATCCAACACGATCTGACAATTCAATCATAGTTGAGATTCAGTCTAGAGCCTACAATCAGGCCAAATTGAGTCTAAATTACTACTAAATTATTAGATCATACAAAAATAATATCAATATTATTTTTGTATAACCTAATTAGTCTATCATAAACTTCTCTCAGACTCCTACATATTAGGAACCATGGTGTTGAATGAGTTTTTATTAACATATCTATTTAAACCACAGATATTTACTTACTTATTTCATGATGTAGAACTTTCCTAAATATAAGATTTAAATATAAAAATATTTATTTAATTTTAAATAAAACTTCAATTTTATACATTTTTAACTATATTTAATGTTTAAATGGTAAAAGAGAAATGTATATTTTTGTTATTTCTCTTGTAATTTATTTTTAATGTTATATATTTTTAATAAAGATAAATATTTTTAGTTCTTACAATGAAAAATTGTCTTGATAAACCTAAAATTAAAAGTAATAATAAAATAAAATATTCTTAAGCATTTTGAAAACAAGTGCTCATTGAGTCAGAAAAATTGTTAATAAATATTTCAGTTATTAAAATTCAATCAATCAAAATAAATATGTCATAAAACTAAATCAGAAACTTGAATTACTGAAACATTATTAATTAATAATCCTCAAAGATAATTTTTAATAACTTAAGACATAATTTTGTAAATTTAAGATTTTAATATGAAGGAAAATGTTAGAAAACTTACCACTGTAAACAGCCTTCAAAAACATCACCACCAACTGCATCAAATACTACTTTTACACCATTATTATTGGTTTCCTTCATCACTTGTTTCATCAGTTCTTTTTTACTATAATTAACTGTCGAGAAAGCTCCTTTATCTCGTAATATACTGCCTTTATCTTCTGTATCACAAGCTCCAATTACCTGTAAATAGTAATGAGAAATATAGAAATCCTATACCTCTACTTCATACACAAATCTTCAACCAATGTAAAATAATGCACCATTTCAAAAAAAAAAAAAAAAAAAAAAAAAAAAAAAAAAAAAAAAATATCATTTCTTTTTTTTAAAAAGTATATAATTCATTAAATTTATGCAATAAACTAATAAAAGGATTTGAATGGAAGTTTATCAATCTGGTACAAAATATTGTACTCAAATTTTTATTACAACAATTGAAAAAAATAATGTGATAGGACTATATCAAAAGACAATTAGATTTTGTCAATAAAATCAAATTAAAGCAGTATATCAAATTTTTGATAATAAAGACAGCATAAAAACTAAATTATATACACACATTTAAAACTCTACAAAGATATCTTTTTATTTAAAAATTGTTTATATATTTAAAAAAATACTGATATTTATCTTTTCTAATAGATTTTAATAAATATCTTTAACAATAGTTATTAATTAATAAAATATCTTAACATAGATTTATTAGGTTTTAACAACAAAAATTTTTTCATTATATTTTACATTGAATGACAATTTAAGATTTATCTTTTAAATAAACAATTAGATTTTGTGAATATTTACGTGTGCTATAATTAGACAATTAGATTTTGTGGATAATATAAAAATAAAGCAGTATATCAAATTTTTGATAACTAAGGCAGCATAAAACCTAAGCTATATACATTTAAAACTCCAAAAAGATATCTGCTACATTGTTTACAAATTTTGAATATTAAAATCTGTAACTTATAGGTAACTTCAGTATTTTACTACATGTGTATAATAAGTTTTTAACTCAAATAATGTAATTATAAGTAATCTTGCATATTATTTTTGCATATAAATGTATAAAATTTTAATTCAATATTTCAAAAAAGGTCTCAATTTTTTTTTTACAAACTATAATTATAATTGAAATTTTAAACAGATAAACAGTTATTTCATATAGAAATAACTAACACATAAAATTATTGAGTTTCTTAATAATTAAGCTGACAAAAAAAATGCCAATTTAGCACATGAAATTTTCACACAGAACAAACAAATTTGTAAAGAGAGTGATGTAGCATGCCTTTATTAAAGGTATAATATTCATACAAGGTATACCTCATTTTTTGTGGCCTTTTGCAACTAGCAAAAAATCTGCCATGCATTTCATATTTATCTCATGCTGTTATTAAACAAATAAATTTGGTGTAACAATCTCTTCAGTTGAGATGTATATTTTACTAAACAATGAATTAGTGCAATTTATCTCATTATAAAGAAAGGAGAAAATGGTATGCAGCACATTACAAAAAGAGGCGGTATAATTTTCACAGAATGACATTTGAGCATACATTGACATTTGACATTTGAATAGTTAGGGATGCCAAGATCCAACCAAAATGATGTAGTGGCAGGGAGAAAGTCATAAATTACTATGAATTTCACTTATGTCTGATCTCTTTCATTAGATTTCAGAATTCATGTCTCTTAATACTTTTATTAACTATGATCTTGTTTTATGATTATACGTTTATATTCAATCATGAATAACAATATCCAGACTCGTAAATATAAAATTCATTAACATTAACTTACTTTTGCATTGAATAAATTCGCACATAAATCTACAGCTGCCAATCCAAGTCCACCTGCAGCAACTGTCACAAGTACTGTATCTCTAAATTATAAAGAAAATGAAAGAATTAAATGTACTTTATTAACATAAATATAAAAAATAAATCATTAATATTATCATAAAAGCTATTATTAAGCGGAAATAATAACCTAGAATATTTAAACTATCAGTATTACCAAAAACTCCTTGCAGCAGTGATACTTAAAAAATAGTTCTGCAGATTTAGCATTCTGGGCAAAAGTTTATATTTTATTTTTGGAGTCAATTTGAAAAATCCTTTTAATTAATTAATATTTTTTAAATGTAATGTATGCTGTTCGGATGAAATTGATTTACTTTTCATCTGAACAGCATTCTAACAAATAATATCCATGATGCATTTAGATTTTTAATTTTGATTTTACCAACATTTTTTTCATTCACAAATCTTTATTAAAATAAAAATATTATATTAAATATAAATAATGTATTTTAAGCTAGGAGATTAAAATAAAAAATTTATATTTCAAGCAAAGAGGTTTTTAATCTTAACTAAGTTAATATCTTCTGATTTTTACATATATGTATACGTTAAATAATCTCTTCTTATGGATATATAATGCTGTTGGAGTAGATACTTGGAAATTTTCAAGATTCCTTTCTTATGTAAAAATGGCTTATCACAAATAAAGAGTCCTCAAAGAAAGCTATATGTGACATTTATTTAGCTCTCAAGTAAGCAGAGTTAACTCATTATCCTTACCACGTACAATTCAGAACCAACATTATTCATCCAGTAAAAAATTTATCTTGTTAAAAAGTGGTAAAAAATACCTAATTTACTTTTATACAGAATTTACTATCATAAAATTGAGACCTCCTAAGTCTTTTAAAAATTTAAATGAATGTCAGAAGTTTTTAACTAGAAAATTTATATGCAGGTAAACATATTTTTATAACTTAAATATAATTCAAAGTAGGAGATACATATCCTAAATATATTTTGTTCAGTAAAAAAATTTAGTATGCCAAATCACTAATGAGTACCAAATAATCTTAATTTATACATATATGAAAACATAAATAAAAGTTATATAATAAAAAGCTTTATGACAAATATCTTTAATGATTTTTTTTTTCAGTTTAATATTGCCATGGCATCATAAGTAACAACAAACTAAAATACAATAATTTGTGAACATGTATATTTTTCTCTTTTGATGAGTCAATTCGATTTCTCAAAGTACATGCAAAATTTGACAGTACATATGTGTCAAAATTTGCAAATTAAAATGGCAGGTTAAACTAACATAGAATATTGATATTTTTATTGGAATCTGAATTCAGTCTTAATTTTATAAGAAAATCAAATGAAAATAATGAACTAATTATTGAATACTTATTAAGGGCACCTTAAAATTCAATTTGAAAATTCTCAATCTCCCTTTTTTATGGGGATTGAGATTGTATGGTTATGTACACAATATTCATTTAATAATTATTTTCATTAAAGATTTTTTTATTTCACAAAAATATTTTTAGAATTCTGTAAATTATATAAAAGAATTTTTTTAAACCATACAATTATGAACAATTATAATTCTCTAAATTTAAAAAAAAAGTCATTAGAATTGTTGAGATTATGTAGATGATTTTTCACTTTTACTGATTAATAAACACATTTATACATTACTTATTAAATGATATAGTTGCAAACAATATATAAAGTATAGTGGATTTCACATGGTTTATTTCAGAGTTAGAGAAGTTGGCCCAGAAATAAAACCTCCAAAAAAATAAATAAAGGTCATAACTACTAAAATGTTGTTTTTCTTTTAAACTAGTACAAAGATATCCATTGCTACTTAAAAATTTTAGATAAATTGATTTGAACTTCCATTTGTATATGAATGTATAGTATCTTAATTTCAAATTAGGAAAAGTTCTCAAAGTTTCGTGAATTACATATTTCTATTACAGCACTGCATATGACACAAAATCAAGTTTTTATATATTTTACTTTTCTTTATTGCAAAGATTTGAAAATCTATTTGTAGCAATTGCATATGAATCCTTACTGTCTTTGACAGCTGATTTTCTTCAATTTAAAGTGTCATAAACATACTACTTTGAGAATCTATACACATATTTCAATAAATACCTTAAGTATAATACCCACATTATTAACCCAACAAATTGGTTGAAATATGCACAAGATTTCATACATGAATAAATACACATTGGTATGTATATAAGTTGATAACAAAAGTATGAATGTGGAATAAAGAATATAAAAAGATGAACTCCTCATACCAATAAGTTGAAATGATAATTTCTTATAGAGGCATTAGCCTCTTTATTACAGACATTAATGATACATTGAAATGGAATTCCAGATATTATTCTCCAAATGAGAATATAATAGAAAATTTTTGTGATGATGTAATTCTGTCTGCACAGTTGCAGAGAATCTTACTGAAAAACATTTTAAGTTGATCAAGGTGTGTATCATTATTTCTATTTAAATAATTCAAGATATATTTATGTTCTATTAATATTAGATTTCCTAATTATTTAAGCCGCTAAAATTTAATAAAATTATGTGTATTTAAAAAGACAATGAGGAAGATGTTAAAGCAGCAAGCAAATTTCCCAAAATTTTCATAAGTCTAATGAGATTTTTGATGAAACACAGATTTATATGAAGTTTATTAAGTTCATACCATAATTTTAAACAAGTATATTTTGATTTCTTTTGTAGGTATCAGTATATATATAATATAGAGTACAGGAAAAAATAATATGTATATATATACTGTTCACTAAGATTAGCTCTTCTGGCAGCAATCAAGACTGTAGCATAACTATCTACTAAAGCTGCAGCACTTTCAAAAGAGACATCCTGGGGAATTTTCCATAGATCCTAAAATAAGAATAATTGTGTTGTAAAACTACATTAAGTAATTAAAAAAAATATTTAATGCAATTTATTTATATTTAAAAATATTAACTGCACTAAGATAAGCAACAAACTTAATTGAATAGTACTATTAACTCTCTCTCTCTCTCTCTCTCTCACACTCACTCACTCACTCACTCACTCACTCACTCACTCACTCACTC
>JAPDSC010035983.1:201923-227758 GCA_026290005.1 Latrodectus geometricus
ATATATATATATAGATAGATAGATAGATAGATAGATAGATATATAAAATATATCCATTTTGCTTTATTTCATGAACATTTGATTTGAAGAACTATTTTTAATTACTAAGAATTGGTAAAAGCAAATATTTACTGTACATAAAAATTGCACTGATTTTAAATAAATATAGAAAAAAGTGAAATTAACCTTCAAGGAGTAATAAACATAAAATATGAAATTTCAATAAAAATTTTAATCTAAATTTTCTTTCAATTTAAAAAATTTATATTAAAATTTTATTTTAGTTTTCATTTTTTTATTCAAAGCATAAAAATGTATGTTCACAAGGTAGGGAGAAAAAAAAAGATAGTGAAAAAATTAATGGAAACAGTTTTTTGAGTCTCTGAGTGAAAATTTATAAATTTGAAGAATGTAAGTTATACATTTGTCAAAATAATCATGAATATAATGCATTCTAAAAATTCTGTAAGGGGACTTGAAAGTATTACACTCTCTATTTTTTATTTACATATAAAAGTTATAGAGTATGTGTTCTAAAAGGGGTTTGAATATTTTAGAACCAAATTTAATTTGTGTTCTATAAGTAATTATTTTAGTTACTTATTTAGTGTAGAAATAGTAAATAATTGAATTAAGGAAAAAATAATAATGAATTAAATATTTTTAAAAATCCTTAAGAAATAAATATTTTACAAATAGATTCATATACATACAGATATTTTTAATAAGCATCATATTTCAAAGTTTTGATTCTATTTTCATCAAATTTGTTTTATGTTCTACTTGATAAAATTTATAATTAAAGTAAAACTACAACACATCATATATAACAATCTTTAATATTGCTACAAATTAGAATTATCTAATTAATAAGTAAATAATGAAATTTTATATAAAAAAATATAAAAAATAAAAAAAAAAGTACACAAAAAGTACTTTTAAATTTGGTTTATGCCAAATACTTATTTTGATCCAATAAGAATTATTGAAGTAAACATTTTTCAAGTTTTAAATTTTTAATGACTTAATGCAATAAATATTTTTTCACAACATCTTCTAGTGACTTTAAAATTTTATTAGTAAATAGATATTTTTTTAATTAATATTGAAAACAAAAATCAATTGTTATATAATTTATAAGTTTAAAAATCTTATATTTAAATATTTTTTTAATTACTTTAATGAGCTGAAAATTTTATGTACCATATTTTCCTGTAAATAGTCAACGGATTATGTGATAAAAAAGTTTCCAATTTCATTGTGTGTATTATATATGCCATCATGGATAATTTGATAAAAAACATTCTCCATTAGAAAAGTTTTGAAAGAAATAATGTTCATGTTTCATAAAATAAATAACAGGGGACACCACAACACAGCTGATTTATTTCAGATATAGTCAGTTTCATCCAATTACATTCAAGAAAGAATTTGGTTCCTTGGAAAAATATAACAGTTGCAATTCGCTAATGTTATTTCACTTTTTGTCTTGAAATGAGCTGTGTTAGGAAAATATTCAAATTTATATATTATCATCGGAAAGCAAAAATGTTTAAGTTACACAGCAGATTTTAAATTAAAAGCTATTTCAAAAATGGCGATAAATCTGTTAATGTAAAGTGAAAAACAAAGCATGTGTAGTACAAAAGAAAAATGTGTCCAATACACAGTTCAAAAATTATCCATTTCTTTCATTTAATTATTAATGAAGCATTTATATTTTATTTTCAAATATGTCTAATCTTGTGCTAAAAGTTATTAGAAACTAAAAATCGATAAGTTTCACAAGAATCTTTTCAGAATTATTGCTCTTGATCAATCTCGTGCTTTTATCTCAGTTAATCACACTTTTCAATGAGCTACATCCAAAGAAATGTTTTTTTCTGTACAATTTTTTATATTTTTAATCATACTGTGCATTTTTATATTTTATGTAACAGCCATATTATCAACAGTATATCTTTTTGACTATACGGCGAAAAAAATATGGCACTGCAGATTATTCAATTTTTTTTTTTTTTTTTTAACTAAAAAAAAGGGTCTTGCAGGCAATACGCTGATGTGGATTATATACAGAAAAAAAATATGGTAAATAATTAAATTTTAAAATTATTTATTAAAGATGAAGAATGATTAAAGTATTACAATACATCTATTGATTTGTGACAAATAATTTGGTAAGGTATATAATTTTGTAATACATATTATATATAACTTTAAAATTTGTATGACTTTCAGATGAGACAACATTTATGTAACACATTAAATTTCTAAGAGAAAAGAAAAAATTAATTCAATAATGAATTGATATAAAAATGATAATGTAAATAATAATGCAAAATTTTTGTTTTAAGGAATACATTTGGAATGTAATTGGCATTATACTTATTAATTAATATTTTTTAATTTTATAATGTTTTATCCAATTTTGCCCACACACAAAATATATATATATAATTCAATTATATGTAAATCAATAACTAATTTATAAAATATATAACACATATATTATTATAACAATATTAATAACATTTAAATTTCTTGGATGGAAGTGAAAAAAAAATAAAATTTACTTAATGAAACATTTAAGCACAAATATAGAAATTTGTGCTTTCTAATAGCTTTTTTTCCCCCCAACAAATTTAGATATAAATTGTAAGAAAAGGGTTAATATATATTTTTTCTTGAAGTCTTGATATCCATTGAATTTTATTTTGAAAGAAACAAAATGTATTTCTAAGAATACTGACTTATTTATCTGTTATTTTCAATTTTTATGTACATAAATAGTATTCAAGTTTAAGTTAAAACAATAGATTTTTATTTAAAAATATATTATTTAAATGCATATCATGAATAACATTATCATACTCATTTGGTAAACATGACATTAGTGAAATATAAATGAAAATTAACACAGTTTAAATTATTAATTTCATTTTGAAATTTTTTTAACAAAATACATTTGTTAAAAGAATTTCAAATAAAAGAGAAATATCTATCTATCTCACATTTATAATACACAATAATTTTAAAATTATTGTGTATTATAAATGTTTCCATGTGAACAATTTTGGCTGAATTGCATAGACTGCTTCAGATGACTATATAATCAAACATAAATATGTTTATAATCTTAAGGGAAAAGTTAAAATTTAATTTCAGAAAAATAAGTACCATATCCCAAAATAAGGCTAAATGTTAATCATAACTAACCCAAATACATTAATATAATTCAAATTATTTTCATTCTCTTTATTATAAGGCCTTCTATTTTGGTCTAGTAATTTTAAACATGTTCGTTTTAATATTTTATTTTGAATTTAAGTTTTATAAATTATAAAACATTCCTTCGAAGCAAATATGTTAATATCAGGATTTTACAATGAATGATCTTAATGACAAAGTATAAATATTTAATAACAGAATTATGATTCTTTTAATATTTGAATATCAAATAATAATAAATAAAGAGCTGCTAAAAGCAGCAACCTTTAAAACAGACAGATTATAACATAAATTTAATGCATTTTAACTGTAAATAACCAACAGAATTATAATAATTTTCTCAAAATCAAATTTTAGGTAGTAAGTCAATTTAAAATAATTAAAAAAGGAATGACAATCCTCCAATTATTACCATCAAAATTGTTGTAAAATGCATTTTTAATGTAATTATTTCTTCACTTAATAAGGCATTTAAATGCTTGTTATTTAGTATCTTGGATGTGAAATTAACCATTTAAGAGACACATGAATGTATTATTATTTTACATGACACAAGAATAATATATATTCAAAAAACATTTATAAACTGTCAGTATTAATATTATAGATGCACATTAACTAAGAAATACAAAGCAAACAAATGATAATAAGAATATTAATATACATATATTGCAACCAACTTGAGTTTAATTTTAGTTTTTATTCATAATCATTTTATTTGATTTGGTATCAAATACAAAAATATTAATTCTATGTTACACACAATTATATTACACAATCAATTTACCCCATTTTTCTGTATATAATCCACAGATTACGTGTTAAAAAAGTTCCAAATTTTGTTGTGCGTATTATATGCCTCTGCGGATAATCTGATAAAAACATCATCAGAAAAGCTTTACAAGATAGTTTTGAAAGAAATACTGTTTATGTTTCAGAAAATAAATAGCAGATGGTGCCACAATGTCTGACTTATTTTAGCTATAATCAGCTTTGTTTAATTACGTTCAAGAATGAATTCAGTTTCTTGGAAAGATATTACAGTTGCAATTCGCTAACATTATTTCCCATTTTTTCTTGACATGAGCTGTTTCATTCAGAAAATATTTTAATTTGTATATCGTCATATGCAAGCAAAAACGTTTAAGTTATACAGCAGATTTTAAATTAAAAACTATAGTCAAAGCAAATTAAAAAAATGGTGACAAATGTATAAATGTGAAGTTAAAAACAAAGCATGCTAGGTACAAAAGAAAAGCATACGATTTGAAAATAATCCATTTCTTTCATTTAATTAATTATAACATATTTTATATAAATATATTTTACATTTAAAATATATTTAACATCTCATTTCAAAAGTTTCACTAGAATTTTCTAGGCATTATCACTTTGATCGATCTCGTGCTTTCACCTCAATTTATCTAACTTTGCAATGAGGTACAGCCAAAGAAATATTTTTCATAAATGTTTTTTTTTTCTGTAAAATTTTTTATATTTTTAATCACACTCTGCATTTTTTTATTTTCTGTGACACCAATATTATCAGCAGTAAATATTTTCGACTATTCTCTGAAAAAATTGCTGCGGATCATACGCCGCTGCAGATTATGCGACGCCTTTTTTCTTTTACTTGAAAAAAAGTCTTGCAGCTAACAAGCCACAGTGGATTATATACAGAAAATACGGTATTTCAAACATTGAAACTGTTCTAATGAAATATAAACATTCTGATAAATACATTAATATTTGAAAAAAATTTTTGAAACATTATTAAAATATAATTTTTTCAAACTTACCCTTTCTTGAGACACACATTCAGTAGCCATTGCAGAATAACTATCTTTATTTAATCCAATAATTTTGTCACCAACAAATAAAGATTTTACTTTAGAGCCAACTTCTAAGACTTCGCCAGAAAATTCATAGCCTTAAAGAAAAATATAAACACTTCATCTACTCAATTCAAATAAATATAAAAATGCATTTCATATATATAAATGGGAGTAATTTTTATATCAAACATGAACTTTTTCTCCATTTGGATCACAATCAAATATATAGAATTTTTACTGATGTAAATCTTTAAAGATTATTTGATATTTTCAAATAGATTTGATAACTCAAATTTATTGCAGATGTATTATCCTTTTAGATAATATATCAACAATACCAATAAAGTATTTAAAAAAGAAACTTTTATATGAATGCTGGTAATATTTGCCTAGTGGTCTAATCTTCAAATAAATAATCTATGTGACTAAAATAGATTAAAAAGAAAAAAAATTGACATAAAACATAAACACACTTTTTTCTGGGAAACTACTTTTAGTTTTGCTTTTTCTTCATAAAAATTCTGTTTTTGAAACAGATTTTATAGATATATTTTGAGTAATTTTGAAGTTTCTAAAAATATTTCTTTTTTAAAAAAAAGACATTTTAAAATCAGATTGTTTTATCTAATTTAAGTAACATTTTAGCAATTGTAAAAATAATCATTGACTTCAAAATCTTAACAGTATCTGACAAATTCCTTTTTAACATTTTTATAATAGATTTGAATCTATTTATAAAGTTGAAATTATAAAAATATATTAAAACACTTTTACAGTTTCATATAGGATTATCTAAACTTAATATAAAAAAATTATACCCAATGAAATAAAGTTTCTAGTTATGAAATTTGATTTCAAGCTCTTTTTATATACAAAATAGTTTCTTCCAATATGCAATCCCCTTTTGAAACTTTACTAGCTTTAAAACAGTGTTTTAATTATGAGAATTTCAGTTTCAGCAATTCAAAGCAGAAAATTTTGAGCAATCTTCTCAGCAATTAAAACTAACAAATTTGTTTAATAAGAATAAAAGCTATCAGGGGCAATAATGTAGCAATATCTAATTCTTCAAAAAAATAGACTTCAATAAATCAAAAAAAATTACAGTTTTGTCTTTCACAAGTAATGAAATGAAAATTTTTGCAAATCATAAAAAAATGTTTTTCTTACATGTCTTCTAGAATTAATGTGTTTATAATATTATGAGTCAATACATAATTTATATATAAATATAATGCAATTCCACTTTTAAATATATCACCTATTTTTTAATAAATTAAATTACTACAAATCTTATTCCCTTACTTTATAGCTGATTATATTTTCATCAAGTTATTAGGAAATTAATAAACTTCAGCTTTATATATTTGTTCGTAAATATTTCATTTTTATACAGGTTTTCGATGTTTAATTAATTCATAAAATCAATATTTTTCTACTAATATCAAACAATTCTTAGAAACTGTTAATTGTAATCTGTTTTACAATGCTCCCAATCATTTTAATAGGACATCATAAAACAATAAGAGACTGTTATCATTTGTACAGAAAATTTACCATATTTACTTACATTTTTAGATTAATGACTACTCATATTAATGTTATTCTGAGCGAGCAGCTCAATGGTTAACATTCTTGATTTTTTGTTCAGTAGTTCATGGGTTCAAATTCTATTGCTCTAATGTTGATATGGCTGTCTGCAATGGTTTGGAAACCACTTTAAACTATAGGTTGTGGTCAAATTACTCATGTGAAAAAAAATTACCATTGAGCAACAAACTTATTAATTATGTACCATATTAATAACTATGTTGCATCATACTAAACTAATAATGTTGGATTTTTGTTTATAGAGATAAAAAGTTATCTTGTCACCAACACACATTTTTTTAGAATGCAAGTTTCAAGTCAATTTTTGGATTTGAAATTCAATGAAATCAATTCATATATTTTTTTTTTCCTATTTAATAACAAATGAATAAAATTATAGTTCATGCAAATATTTTTTTGAACTTTATTTATTTCAAAATATTAATCAATTTACAACATTATATGTTTTCATATCCAGAAAATAATCAGCATATCAATAACAAAACAACTTACTTACTTATAATCAGAATGAACAACAACAAAACTGCATATGTCAATATGCATAAATACACTTAACAGAGAGAATTAGTTTCTACTTTTTTTTCGGTGTCTTAAAAAAAATTATTGTTTGAAAGAAATATTTTTTAAATTATCAATGCCTTTATAAGTGCCTAAATTTTTTATTCTTAATAAGATATATTTTTGTTACCTTAACTATTTAAAAGTTACTAAGAAATTATAACTTTGACAACATAAATTTGATTAAATAATACAGAAACTATACAAAATTGGACCAAATAAATATTGTTCTTCAATATCAGTTAGGTAAATCATACAATTAGCACAACAAAATTAAGTTTTATATCAAAATTAACTAATAATTTATAAAATTAAGTAATAATTTATTAAGAAAATTAATTCCAGAAATAAAATATGTCTAAGAAAAGCATATTTACTTTTTAGAAAATATAAGCAAAATTGTAAGTAAAATCAGTAGTATTTAACTTAAAATGCTTTGCATTTGGTGAAATAAATAAATATACAACGATTAGAGTTTTTCATTTTATGAATATATAAAGTAACACAGAAAAAAGTATATAAATGAGAAAAATGCAAATATTTTTTTTTTGTGCATTTTTAAAGATCTTATAAAATATAAAAACTACATAAAACAACTAAACTGTTAAGTCCATATACATATAAGTTCACTTGTTTATTTAGACATATTGTTTAAATTTTAATTTTCATTATAAAGTGAATTTACTTTCTATGATTTAAACTTCCTGAATCCAATTATTTATTACAACGTAATTTTGTTATATTTAAAAATAATTACCATTATGAGATCAATTTAAACAGATTAATGTGTCAAAATATCCAACCACTACATTATTCTTTTTACATTAAATATAAGAAATGTATTTTAAGTATGTGTAAAATTTTTAATCGATGTTTAATTATTTTACATGTAATTAAGAAATATTTTCCATTAGTAATCATAAATATTTGCAATAATTATAATTTTAATGTCATAATCAATATTAAAAGATTACAGGCACAAAAAAATTCCTTTATTTCTCAAAGGATATTTTTAATAAGTTTGAAAATGTGTGCCCCCCTCCCTGTATATATATATACTCATTAAGTTTATAATATATAGATTATATAACTAAATTAAATCAACATGTTAAACTAAACACATTTTGTATTTAATTTTTTATAAATAACTTATAAAATAAATTAAATTAAAATATTTTATTAAGTATTTTTTTAATCACTTCACGAAAAATTATTTTTTCTAATTTGACATTTTATAATTATCCTTAATCAACACAATCAATCAATAATATTTACAAATTATCAGTATTTCCTTTACCTGGAATAAATGGAAGTTTGGGTTCCTGGTCATATTTTCCAGAACAAATTAAAGTATCTGCAACATTAACAGCGCATCGCTTAACTTTGATTCGAACCTACATAGTAAATTAATATAAGAATTAACAATAAAATTACTTTCCATTCTTATAACTTTCACAGATTCATTATCTAAATGAATTCTCTAGTTAATAACAGAAATTCCACAACATATGAAGAGTAATAAAGTGAAATTTAGCAATCTAAATTACTAAATTGAAAATATTAATAGGAACATAAGAGAAAAATCCAATAAAAATTATATACAATTAAAATCAATATAAATCTCTTTTTTAACTCTATTCTTCTAAACATAATTTTTGTATTCAAAAAGCTATCTGCAATAAATTAAATTATAACTTTAATTAACTGAAAAATTTTGGTGAAAATGCAGTCTAGGTTCCCTACTTGGCACGTTTTCAAAATCACCGATGCCATGGCCAAAACCTACTCTTCTACCACTTTCATAATTCACTATTCAAAGTGAAACTTAATTAGCGACCAATGAAAAGGCTAAAACAAAAGAGTAATTAATGAGCATGCGCGAAAAAACGCTTCAAATTCGTGAGTTGGCAAAGTAGGGGACCTAAAGCGCAATTTAACCAAAATTTTTATTCATTATATTTATACATTTTTCATTTTATTCATTTCTTATATTCATAATACAGTAGAACATCAATTATCTGACAGTAAAGAACAAATCACAAAATATTTGGAGACATGTAAATTTAATACAAATGTGATTTCCAATTATAATTGTTACCTTGCATGAGATAAGCAGAAGGTTTGAATTTGGAAAATAATAATAATAATAAAAATTTTTAAAAAATAAATGATTCTTATTAAGATTTTAAATAAAAATTTTAATTCTACTGATATTTCATTTCATTAATAAAACAATTTGCATAAAATTTCCTCTGGAATAAAGTACTTCTACAAAAAAGACACTTTCATATGATTTGAAATTAAAATTCAGTTAGCTAGATTTAATATTTATTCAGCACAAAATCACTCAATCAGTTTAATAAGCTATGTTCTACTATAAAAAGATTTTTGATAAAACTATATTTTAGTGTGCCCACTTGGCAAATTTCGGTTGGCGCCGTTCCTGTTTGCGCTGAACACTATGGAAACAAGTATGGTTGCCAAAACATAATGAAATTGCAATGAAGACAATATAAGCAAACTTAACAAACCAAATAAAATGCATAAAATAACTTCCCAAGAATCAAAGGAAATATTCTCGCTTATTATAACTGGTCTTAAAAGGCATTCCAAACTATTTTAAAGTATGATGTTGGCTTATTCTTTGCTTTTGAAGTATAGTTAG
Organism: Latrodectus geometricus; assembly: GCA_026290005.1. Lineage (NCBI taxonomy): Eukaryota > Metazoa > Arthropoda > Arachnida > Araneae > Theridiidae > Latrodectus > Latrodectus geometricus. Next base: position 211,821 of record JAPDSC010035983.1, read on the forward strand.
TTCTGAAATAGAATGCAATCTATTCTTAAAGTACTTATACCATTCATTTGAAACAAAAGAAAATTTTGTAATCTAAAATTTACAATGTTGATAACAAAACTATTTTTCCCACAGAAATTCATTCTGTGAAAAAAAGTATTTTATTTGAGAATAGTGAATTTTAGAATTTCAATATAATATGCAATTTTATTTCTATAAAATCATGAAAATAAGAACTTTTAACACAAATGCAAAATAATTAAAGCTTACAAAATTTCAAAGAATATTTGGTATTCCTAGCTAAGTTTGCCACATTTATATGCAATTTATGTACTGAATATTGAAAAACAATCATAACTCTTATATCATAAACATTTTTTTATAATTAGTAATTTTTATAATCTCTACATAATCCTTTTTTCCTGTTTTAATCATATTTGTAAAATTGTAATATATTTTTGAGCATTTTAATTTGTATTACTAAAATAAATACCAAAAATACTATTAATATTTTTCAGATTTGATTTTTTAATTTTATAAAATTTAGTTTTATTTCCTAAATAAAAAATATTACAAAATCTGTAATGATAATTCTATATTACTTTAAGATATAGAATTAATATATATATATTACTTTAAAATATAGAATTAATGCAATGTTAGATTTATAGGAATTTTTGGTGAAAATGCGCTTTAGGTCCCCTCCTAGGCACGTTTTCAAAAACACTGATGCAATGGCGAAAATTCTACCACTATTTCATAGTGAAATTTAATTAGCAACCAATGAAAAGCCTAAAACAAATGAGTAATTATTGAGCATGTGCGAGAAAACGCTTCAAATTCATGAGTTGGCGAAGTAGGGAACCTAAAGTGCAGATTAACTGAATTTTCAATAAAATAAAATATTATATAATTTTCAAAATATTAAAATGCATATGAATTAAATAAATTAAAAGAAACTATCTCATAAAGTTATAAAGATTCTCAATTACTCTTTTTAAAGGTTTTAAGTAGCATAGATGTTTATTTTGTTTGAGTTGTTAATATGGTGTAACTAATACATGATTTATTAAAAAAAATTTGTAATTTTTTTCATACTCCTAAAATTTTCCACTAATACAAAATTAGAGATTTTCTATTTGTAAAATATAGATTACCTCACTGTATATTAATTTCAAACTCTTTATTTTATTGAGCACCCATTTTACTTAAATAGCCTTTCAATTAAAATAGTTTAAGCATATATACATTCATCATGTTTCAAGTTGTAACAGTAATTTTTTTCATGATTTATTTGGTTGTTTCATCCAATTATATTTTTTGTAAGATTAATTGTAGCAAATTAAAATATTTGAATGTCTTTCTTACAAAAATAATTCATTGTAAAATAGGAGCTTTTAGTAATCATGAGGAACCAAATTATTTCCTTTATTTTAAAATGTAAAAGCAGCAGGACAATTTATTAGAAATACTCATGAAATATGTTTGTTAAGTTTTCACAACAGATTTAATGAAACTTTGATTAAGTAACTCTCAATAGTGTTCATAATATAATATTTAATGTAATAATAAATTATATATATATATATATATATATATATATAAACAATCTTAGATAACAAGCTTACTTTTAATTTAATTTATATTAACCTTAATTGGTGTTTTTCTTTTTAACTGTTACTAATATCATAAAATTTTGAATAAAAAGACATTAAGACACTGGTGTTGTATAATCTTTTTGGCACACATTAGGATTTGGTGATTTTTTCAGCAGCTTTCACTGTTTTCCTAACAATCTGTATTTTTTATAACATCAAAAAAGTATAGAAAATTAATGATATTTAACAATCTATTTTAGCTAATCAATTAACAATCTATCTAATCTATTCCAGCTTACTTGTCATTGCGGTACAGTTTAGAATACATTATTTTAACTAAACATTTTCATTAAAATTCTTATCAGTAAATTTTCTTTTTTTTTATAAGCATCTTCTTATATTAATTTCATGGTTTGAAATAGTTATACTCTATGGTTTAAAAGAGCTATATTTAATATTTTTTGTTTTTCTCTGTTAATGATAATTTGACTTTTGGATGCAACTATGACTCTGGCTTTCATAGAATTGTTTATATAGTATTAACTTATTTTTGGGAATACTTTTACAAACGTGGAAACATTCACTATGTGAAATCAAAAATGATTGGTGATTTTTTGTCACCAACAAAAAGGAATGTCAAATTGATTATGCGACTCTCACTGCACATTATAGCTAACCTGATAAATTTTGATTATAAATATTCTGTTGAAAAGTTAGCTGAATGAATTGCTTCTAATCTTTGCTTATAGCATATTAATATTTTAACAATGATTTAAAATATGTAGCTATGTTTTAAAATAAAAGAAACAGGAACACTGCTCACAGCATAAGGTATGAAATCAAGACCATTACTATGATTTGAACATTCTTATAACAGAAATTACTGTTATAATTTTTAAAATATCATCAATTATATTTGTGATCTATTTACCTCATTTTCATTCAGTTTGGTTTTCTTAGACATTTCTTTAATTTCTAAATCATCACCAAACTTTTTAAGGACAGCCGCTTTATAATGACATAGTCGTGTATTGTTGATATTTCCTTCCATTTTAAGACTGAAAAAAACTGAATTATTGGATACGAAAAAAGAAAACGGCTTATTTTTTATTTTTTGATTATACGAAACATTAATTCCACACGAAAAAGCACGCGAGTTAGCCGTGAACGTGAAATAAGCACAATCATTGTAAATTTTTGTCAGTCGAGATATTCTACAGAATATATTCCGCATGGTTATAAAAGAAATATTTTTAAAGGAATTATAAGTACTGGGTAATGTTAGCGCTCTGTAAGAGAACTTTCACATTAGTTTTAACAACTAAATGTATTTTAATTTTAAAATTTTTGAAGAATCGTGTGCTAAAATTTCTATACTTAAGCGATCCCTTTAAATATTAATTTTAAGAAATAAACTTAAATTCAAGTGGAGGGCACTCCAACATAAAGTGTTTGAAGTTTAAAAACTAAATTAAAGAAATTTCCACAGAATTTTGAAATTATTCAAAAGCGCCAAGATTATCTAATTATAAATCCTATTTACTCAAAATATGAATATTAATCATAAATTTATAAATAATAACGAATTTTCATTGATAGAATTGTCCATGACATGTTTGCATTCATTTCTTGAAGAAATATATTTCAACTTCACTTATAGATATTACATTTTATTTGCAGTGGCAACACATATCTTTACCAAATTGTTTATTTTACTACTTACTTACGCACGTGAATCTGTCAAATTGTTCCTAGTTGCAAGCATTTCTTCATTATCGTTGAACCTTATCTTGATTAATTCTTGAAGTATAAGAATTTTCATTAATTCTTCCTGTTATATCTTTTTATTTACTTTTAAAATGCCTGATGTAAATCTTCATGGTGGCTGCGAAGGACCAGATGCTATGTATGTGAAGCTCATTTCTTCTGATGGTCACGAGTTTATAGTAAAAAGAGAACATGCTTTGACATCTGGAACAATTCGAGCTATGTTGAGTGGTCCTGGTCAGTTTTCTGAAAATGAAACAAATGAAGTAAATTTCCGTGAAATACCTTCTCATGTACTTCAGAAAGTATGCGAGTATTTTGCCTTCAAAGTACGATACACCAACAGTTCTACAGAAATTCCAGAGTTTCCCATTACTCCAGAAATCGCTTTGGAATTGCTAATGGCTGCAAATTTCCTTGACTGTTAAATTCATTTTAAACTATATATTGTTTATCGTTTTGCTCTCGACTAAGCCAAAATTTCTCAAAAATGTATTTTTCTGTTATAATAACAAGTAAAAGCTCATTAAAGTGTCTTATATTTTAAAATGTACTTCAATTATTTCCAGAGTTGGTATTGCTAACATTGAATATAACATTATTATTTATTAAATTTAAATCTCATATTAGTTATGTTCTAACATTATATTTAAGAGTTTCTCAACAGTATACAATAGAGTGTATATTTATGTAATTTTAAAGCATCAAATGAAATGTTTAATTGGAAAAGTATTTGCACAAGTTTATTACATCAGCAAAACTAATAAGATATTTAAAAATATTTTCCTATATTTTAAATTATTAATATGTTCAAATAAATTTTATTTGTTAGCTGTAATTTTATAACACTAAGTGCATTGGTGTTTTATTGTATTCAAATTCTTATGAATGATTTAAATATTGTTTAATATATTTGAAGGTTAAACAAAATGATAAATATCTTTTATTATTCTAAGATTCATATTATAAGTGCCGTTTGAAAAATCTGCTTAAAAATACTGTTTATTTTAATTTATCAAGATCATTTAAACTTCAAATTATGAAATTTAATTTAAAAATTTGTTTATAATAATATGGGATTACTACGTTATCTCTTTACAGAACTATAATCCTTGGTAAAATTAATAATGAAAATAGATTTAATTACAATACCATCAAACTTTAATAATTGTCTAATAAAAAATTTAATGCAGCAGAAACATATTATTGCATTTCAATAACTCTTTTTATATTTTAAGGAATAAATCCTTACACCTAATAAGCTAAAATGAATTACTACCCAAACTTAATAAATGTTTATCTAAAATTTTGCCTGTGGAAATTCCTAGATGAGCATTTAAAGAAACATTGAATGTAGGAAATCAAAAATTTTTAATTGCTTCATTTAATATTTTGTTTTAACTTTTATTCCTGATAGAAAAAGAAATAAGATTGAGGGGAATTAAAATTTTTCTATAAAATGGGCTTGGTATTGCAGGAATTATTGCCCCTTGATAATAAAAAGATATTTCTTGTATGTAGTGTAATGATCTGATTGCAATTCCACGCATAAAAATTTTTTATAAATCTCAATGACAAATGTTATATATATGTTTATTCATTTGGTATCTGGATTCACTTTGGATAAAAGCTAAAGCCTATGTATACATTGCTAAACAAGTTTAAGACATTCAATAAGTAATTTCTGTTTTCGCAAACCATGATTAAATTAAATTTTTAAATATCTATTACCATAGAAATAGATTTTTTATATTGTTTATGAAAAGTTAATTTCTCTTGTCATCAAAAAAATATAGTAATGTGAAGGATACTGACTACTTTATTTGCCACTCTTAAAAGCAAGACTTTTCTTTGAGTTTTTTTATATTAATAAATACACTTCATAAATGTTTATAGATTGCTGTGTGCTTTACATAAAATACTACTACAAAATCCTTCATAACAAAAATGATTGTTATAGTAAATACTGGTACTTATTAGTAGAATGCTTCCCCCATTTTACTGTTATATTAAAGATTACAAATTTGATGCTTGTTGGAGATTTAGACTAGATCTGAACCTTAATATTATCCTTAATACCTTGAACCTTAATACATAATATGTTTAAAATTGCTAACTATTTGCTTATAATAAGTCAGTAGGAAAATATGCTGGGTATTATTTTATATTAAAATTAGGCTATTTATCGTTGGTAATAATCATTGTTTAAAATTGCTTATTATTTGCTTATAATAAATCAGCAGGAAAATACTCTGGATATTTTATATCAAAATTAAGCTATTTATCATTGATCTATGAGAAATTAAATTGAAAAACTGAAATTTAACTAAGCATCTTGTATTTCATCATTTATTAATTTAGTTGTTAATGAGTTGACAAATCAATAGTTTTGTTAGATTATATGACAAGAATATTAAATTTAGATCACTAATGTGAGCCTTTAGAAATATCAAGATGCAAGCCAATTCCATTAATTTTGGATTTAATGAGATTTATCGATTTTGCTTTTACTGGAGTCATTGATTCTCAACCATTGTACCACTGCACTTTTGTGTGCTGCCAAATTTTAGAAATGTATACAATAAAAAGGGTGATAATTTTTTATTGCAAGTAAAATTCTTTAAATCAAAGAAAAGTTCTCTAAAAGAACGCTTGTTTTTACACTGAAAAATTTTTTATCTTCGATAACAGTGGTCTCTTATAAATTAAAATATTTTCCTTACACAAAGCAATTTCAAATATGCCCAGTATCAACAATTACAGTTTACTATGTCTTATTTTATGAATTTGGATTTTCAATATTAAGCAACAGATTTGCAACCAAATTTTTAAATCATTGAAAGCTTACCTTGACAAAATGAAAAAAAGTTGAAGATCACTGACATAAATTAAATAATGGTTGTGGCTACTAATTGATTCATTTAATTCAAAGCATTTCTTAAAGTAAATTTCTGGGAATTCGTCTACCTTGTGTCAATAATGAATTACTTCATTGTTACAACCAGGTTGTCCTAATTAGAAATATCTATGTGCTGTGAGCATTTGCCATTTCCTTTAACACCTTAAGATGTCTGTTTTCCATATTTTTTCGATAATTTTAAAGATCTTTTTCCATAGTATTATAGAAGTTATATTTTATCTTAGTTAGATTGTATCTATAATCATAGATGAGTTATATTCATTAATATCTGGATTAAAGCTTCTATGTTTATTACTTTATAGTATGAGTGGAACTACATATTAGATAAAATTTTTGATTTTTTTTTTTTCCATAATTTTAACCAATTTTATTTTGATTAATTTGTGTAATAATTTGTCAAAAGTTTTGCTTAGTTAAATACTTACATCATATTTAGTGATTTATATATAAGCAGATTACTTCATTTCATATTTACATACATTTACATAAAATGATCAAAGGCTTTGTGATTCAAGATTGTTTCTCATTTCTAAGATGTATCTTATATATTTTCATTGTAATTATGATGAACTTTTACAAATTATTTTGATGGTGGTAATGACACACTTAAATAAGATGGTAAACTCAAAAATTTCAATAATCTTGCTGTATATATGTTAAATATTTCATTAAATAAGAGAGAGTTTTTATAAATTCTAAATTACATTGTGCATTTCATTCATGTCCTGGAAAGAAACATTAAATTTATGAAAACATTTGTCTTTCTCTATATGTATTTGAAATATTTAAAAATGAGCTAAAATCTGCATGTCTTTCTTCTAATTGTATATCTATAGCTGGCATGAAATGCTTTGTATATTAAATGCTCAAAAATTATAATTGGGAAATCATCAATAAATGTTAAGAAGCCTGAAAAGAGGTATATTGTTTCCAATACTCAGATTTTAGAAAAGTAATGTAACTGTTATATGAACATCACCTTTCAGGATTTTCAGCACTACGTTAGTTTATGTGATGACACATACAGTGGAGGTCTTAGATCATGAAAGATGTAAGATAAACATTGAAAAAGTAACTTTTTAAAATTTAATGTAAGGTATTTATTATTGCTCGTTTTAAGTATAGTATTAGTGCTGTTACAATAAAATATATAGCTTTAATTTTATATATAATTTATTACAATTTTTCCTAACTCAATTTTAGTTTTTTAAAAACTAAAATTGAGATACAATTTTTGCTATCTTGATTTTATTGTTTAAGAAACTAAAATTGAGATAGGAAAAATAGGACAACTATATTCATCAAAATCTATCAGTATGAACTAACTATATTATATTTGTAACAATTAGATATTTTGTACCATAGAAATAATACGCAATTTTATTTCACAAAGTAACCAGTATAAAGATGTTTATCCTGTGTCAATCATATAGGCGAAAAAATTTGTCGTTTAATGATTCGATTTAACACCATATCAATTACAAAAAAGTTTTTTTTCATCTATTTTTTACATTGAAAATATAAGTAAACTATTCTGTTTTCCTTTACATTTAAAAAAAATATTAAAAGTTGGAAAATCCGACGACGTATATTTTTGAAGATATACTTTGACATAAGTACCACATGTTTAGATGGGATCTTTTTACTGTGCAGATATTTAAGTGCATCTGTACAATTTAAAATCCTTTCTGAAAAAAATGTTTATGGTTATAAAATATGTATGTGGGCGATAAGCAGAACACTCAGAGTTCGAGACTAATAATGTTAACAAACAGAACAGTATGATGATGTATGAATAAATGTGCCATCCCTTATTATATAAAATAATTATTACATTAACTACAAAATGCACATCATCCAATCCTGGATAATGTGCCAGAATAGATGAAATATTGAAGTCTTCGAAACTCAAAATTTTTCTGCACTTTAGATTTTTCAAAGCATAATTACACATAGTAGTTGATGATAAAATCAAGGTCCCAAATAGCAAAATATTTTGGCCCTATATTGGCTAATTGTGGTATCTCAACACATTGTTGGTGATTAAAATTGGACCAATCTTGAATAGTCTACATTTTGTTATATTTGACCAAGATAGGACCGATCAAGATGACCAAGCTTAGCTACCAAAATTAGTCCAAGATAGGAATATTCTTGGCGGCCCTTATAAGTGGCTACATTTTGTAACTCAAATATTGATTCTGAAGAATCTAATTTTGAATCGTTAAATTAAAAATAAGCTATTTTACATTATTTCAATATATATATTTTATTTAATGCTGCATTTTTTTGTTTCTCATAATTAAAATTGTTACCATTATAATTTACTATTTAGCATTTTACAATAAAATGTTAATACAAGTGACAAATTTGTTATTTTAAGCAATATTCAAACAATTTAGTAACATTACAAATTGTTTTATGATGAAAATCTCATATTCACATTAACATATAAAAAAAAGGAGTGAAGTAAAAAATAAGTAGCTACTACTTATCTATTTTGAATACACAGGAGCTATTTTGTATATGGATCTAATTATTGTGCATGCTATATTCTAAATAATCATATTAGCAATGTATAAATTTTATTTATTTAATATTAAAAACAAATCACATTTTTGCATTCCTTAAAATTTGCCGATAGTTTAAAACTGTCAATTTTTGTATATAAATTTATGTTCATATTTTTATTCTTATGCTATTTTTATTTTATTAAATGTTTATCCACATTAAATGAATTTCAATCAAATTAAAAATTAAGTTTTCTCTCATTTTGCAAGAAACTACAGTAACAGTGTATTAGGAACTTAAAATCCACTTTCTACACAATGCTCTCATGAAGAAAAGTTCATGATTCTGTTAGTATTTCTGACTTATTATGATCAGTTCTACTGAATTGCTCTATTTTTAATAGAAAAGCATTAAAAAATACTATTAAGCTGAGTTAAAAGTTTTCATTAAATTTTAATCACTAATTGTTACTGCATTTTTTAAGTTTTCATTCATACCTCACTCAAATTTTCCATATTTTTTTTTCCTTTACATAAAAAAAACATAAATGTGAACAGTATTCAAATTTTTCAAATTCAGGTTTTAACATTACTTTAAAACAACCGTTTCCCAGGTGCAGAAGTTCCATCCTGAAGATACTAACTGGACAGAACAGTTTATTTTAAAATTTTTATTTAACATAATACATGTGTTTTTTCAATTTACATAATACATTTCTTTTCTTTTTTTTTTTATCATTTTTAACATCTTTCTGTCTTTAATTTGCCTCTTCATCTTTTCTTTTCAAGACTTAAACAGCACCTACAAAGTTAAAAAAAATTATTAGAATGAAATTGCTTTTGTACATGTATAGTTACATAATATCTAAAAACCAATCCAAGCTCTTTTCAAATTTAAAAAAGTATTTCAATTTAAAAAATTTCTAAGAAAACAATATGCAGAGAGGATTTTTTAATCACAGTATTAAAATTGTTTCTTGTACATAACTTCAGTTGTTGACCATTTAAATTTGTTGACTATTAAGCATTTGAATTTATCACAAACACATATTATAACTGTTCATTTCAATAATGTTTCTTACCAAAAACAAGTATTCAAATGAGCAGGATAGAATAAACAGTAGAATATAATTATGGTGTCAAGAATTTTGCAAGCAAAATTGTTTTTTATTTTTTTTATAATTAATTAACCTTAAATAAATATATTCATTCTATATCAAATTAATTTACAATGAATAGTTAAATGAAATTTCATATATTGAATTTTTATTGAACTATAAAAATACTTTGATGTAGAATGAAAATATTTATTTGAACCATATATAATTGTATAAAATTTTAATTCAATATTTCAAAAAAGGTCCCAAATTTTTTATTACAAAACATAATTATGATTGAAATTTTAAACAAAAAAACATTTATTTCATATAGAAATAACTGTGGCATATAAAATTATTGAGTTTCTTAATGAGTGATTAAGCTGTCAAAATAATGTTATTTTGGCACATTAAATTTTCACGCAGAACAAATAACTTTGTAAAGAGAGTAATGTAGAATGCCTTCATTAAACGTATAATATTCATAAAGGGTATGCCTCATTTTTTGTGACCTTATGCATCTAGCAAATATCTGCCATAAATTTCATATTTATCTCATGCTATTATTATACAAATAAATTTGATGTGCCAATTTCTTCAGTTGAGCTGTATATTTTACTAATTAATGAATTAAAGTAATTTATCTGTTTATAAAGAAAGGAAGTATATTGGACTGTAGCAATTATCATGGATATTCTCTACTTGACTAATAAAATATTGATTAAAATTATAGCTAAAATAGACTTAAACCACTGATTGAGAGAGAATTGGGAGACAACAAATGTAAGGTTTAGGCAAAATAGATCAACTGTAGAACAGCTTTTCTGCATAAGAAATATCTTGTAAAAATGTTATGTAAAGAAATAACTTTATATTGATTTTAGGCAAGTGTAAGATTTAATAAAATGAATAGAGCTGCTAAAAGTTTTGCCTGAATTTATATCACCAAAAAATTTATAGTAAAAATGACAATTGCATCAACTAATTCAAAAATTAAGGTTCAAAATAAACTGTCAAGTGAATTCAATATGATGACTAAATTATGACAGGGAGGCATATTATCTACAATTCTGTTTAACATATGCCGGGAAAAATGATGTCCAACACATTATCAAATACAGGCGGTACAATTTTCAACAGAATGACACGCGTTTTGGCATTTACAGATGATGTTATTTTGATAGCTTTTTGAAGCAAGACTGACATTTCTTATATTGATTTCTAATCCAAAAATATCAGCCTCTCTAACTAACTTACGAATAATTCTATCAAGAAATACTTGATTGAATATTTAATAAGTTAGTTAGAAAGGGTGATGCTTTTGGATTAGAAATCAATATAAAAGAGATCAAATATATAATTATGTAAAGAAACTGATACTTGAAATACTGATCTCAAAATAGTAAGTAGAAAATACTAAGTTTAAGAGCATTTCAGAGTTTAAGTATTTGAATTTAGTTGTCGCAGAAAATAATATTATGCCATAAATCAAACAAAGGATTAATGCAGGTAATCACAACTTTTTGGCATTAAAGAAACTAATAAGATCTAAGGTTATAACACAAAAGTAAAAACTACTGCTGTATAAAACTGATCAAATCAGCTGTTGTTTATGGATCAGAGACTTGGACTTTAACTCAAGAACATGAAAATATGTTAATACCCTGAAAAAAAAAGATTGAAAATTAATCAGATGAGATAATTGATTTTAAGATCCATATTTAGACCAAAGAGAGTGATGTTTGTAGAAAAAAATACAACACTTTGAAATTCAAAACTATTTGAAGAAAAAGATATCATAAACTATATAAGATCAAAAAGAATCCATTGGTTTAGATACACAGAAAAAAATGAATGACAACCGAAGTACAAAAATTTTTTTCAATTGTCAAGGTCAGAAAAAACAAAGAAGACCAAGAAAAAGATGGCTCAATGAAGTTCAAGAAAACCTCAAGAACTTGAAAATAACAATAGAAAAACTAAGCTATGAGACGAACTGATTTCAATTTGAATAGTTAGGGAGGCCAAAATCCAACCAAAATGATGTAGTGGCAGGGAGAAAGTCATAAATTACTATGAATTTCACTTACGTCTGATACTCTTTCATTAGATTTCAGAATTTATGAAAATTAAATATTCTTCAAAGTAATTTCTTATAACCAATAACTGCGTTATGTCATTATATAATTTTCTAAATATAGCAATTCTTAAAATTGTATGTAAGAACTATTTAAATCTAGATTCTGGAATTATTTATTTGAAAGAAGTCTAAAGAGAGACAATACATCAATATACAATAAGCTTTCTAATTTTTCCTGAATGGTATAATAAAATCTAAATTTACATTTCTTTAAAAAGAAAGCAATAACATAAAACAAAAAATAAATTTTTGCATCATTTTATATGAATTACAAACCAAATATCCTACTTCACTGAGTCACTTTTAAAATTTATAGTAACTCATGAAAAATAGGGCATTTAGTTAAATGGGATATAGGGTTCAATGTATCTAACAATGTCAAGCTGTGAATGTTTGTCATGAAAATTTCATTTACTATTGTATAGTGTATCAATTTCTGCTTAACAATGAGTTGAGTTGGATTCTGCAAAAAGAAAATAATAATTACTCGATTAAATAAAAAAAAAAATACATAATCATACACAAAAGAGGAATAATTTAAAAATTTAGTTAGTTAGTAAAGTAAAATTAGCAAGTTCAAATTCAATAAGTATACAAAAATATGTTAAATTTGTTACTCAAGATCATATATATGTCATGTTTATATTAAACATGACTATAAATATAATATAAATAAAAACTATAATAAACATTTCCTTAAATAATTCATGCATATATTTGAAATGATTTTAAATTTTAGCATTTATAAGCATATAAAAATATAAATACTTCAAAGTACAATAATTATAAAATAAAGCATGCAGATGAAAAAATATACTATTCAATATTTTTAATGCATAGGTATCACTTAGCATCTTTTTAAAAATTTAATCATTATTATGAAAACACGACAAATAATTATATAACTTATAAGTACACATATCTAATTATTTTCAAATAGAAATATGATAAATGACAATTTTACAAGGAAACTAAATATTTATTCAGGCAAATGTCAGAAAAAAAAACACACACACACACATACACATTCAAATACAATTCAACATTTGCATACACACATAATTTTTATTTATAATATAACATTGTACAATAAGTCTGGATTAAGGTATCATAAAGGTAGAGCCTTAAAGATACTAAAAATGCCAAAAAAAAGTTATTGACACTGTTCTCAGGCTGCCTATGTTACCCAAAATTACTTCTGGTACTCATTGTTCCAAGGCTGAGTGTGCGCGTGCATGCGAGTAAAACGTTTCAAATTCGTGAGTTGAAGAAGAAGAGGACCTAAACCGCAAATTAACCTCATATTTGACTCATTAATTTTATTTGCAATTGTAAGAAAATACTTTTTGTATAACACAAAAATCAGTAAATTGCCCTTTAAAAAGATGTATGTGGCTGCAAGTTCCTAATTATCTCATCTATGTTTGGATGTATATTGCTAATCGCAATTCGCATATCATCTTCTGGGTTTAAACGCTATTTTCCGGTATTTAGTTTTTATTGAAACTAGTTTGGTAAATCTAGTTTCACATAAATACGTTGATGCAAATTGTATTAACGCTCAGATGGCATTCTTGCATAAAGCGGGATATTGTTTTTCCGCGGATAGCCAAAATGTTTGGCAAGGATGAAATTGATTTGGAAGGTCTTAAATTGATTTCGAAGAGTATAATCACTAATTAGATCTATCAATTGCTCTTTCTTACTAATTTGAAGAGTTGAACTGCATGTGTCAAAGGAAAATGGATCATGAATCCAACCAAGATCGTTTTCAGAAAAATCCTCGAATCTTCTCGAAAAATTTTCCTTTAACTTTTCAAAGTGATTAGAAATGATTTTTTTAAATGTAAATATATCTATATTATATTTTCCTTGATAAAATCGTTAAAGCAAGGGAATATGTCGGTGTTGTTTTTATTCAGTTCAGTTTGCCAAAGACTAAGCTTATTCTTAAAAGCTTGAATTTTACTGGCTGAAGTTATGATGGTTGAATTCTCACCCTGCAAGCTCAAATTAAGTCACTAAGTTTTTCGAAAATATCAATTAAATAGTTCAGCTTCCCTAGCCAAACTTCATTGATATAATAACTTGCCAATCTGTTTCTTTTCGATTAAAAACATATACACTTCATTTATCAAATCAAATATCCGTCGTAGTATTATCCCACGTGAAGACATCTGACTTCGGTGTGTAGCAGTAATCTCTCATACATTGAGCACTTCTCATTGCAAAGTACTGAAAAGAGACGGCTGTGGTGGCTGTTGCGTTTAATGTAATTAATTGAACAAACAGCGTCTTGTAATATGTTGCGCAACTCTTCATCCATATCTTTTGCAACAAGAGCTTGCCGATGAATCATACAGTAATTAAATATCATATGAGGCACCAACTTCTGAATTAAGCCTCTAAGCCCTTTATTCGAACCTGTTAAGGCTGCAGCACCATCAGTACAAACCGCAACACAGTTTGCCCAGGTAAGGGACTTTGTTTCAAAATATACATTTATTACTTCGAATATTTTTTCCCGTTGTTTTTCCTTCCAAACTTTTGCAACATAAAAACGTTTCTGTTATATCTTCATTAAAAATAAACCTAACATAAATAATTAGTTGTGACATTTTAATAATATCGGTAGTCTCGTCCAGTTGTAAAGCAAATACAGATGAATTTTGTATGCGTTTTATGACTACTGACTTAATATTTCGTGACATTTCGGAAATCCGACGAGACACGGTATCTCTTGATAATGGTTTTGTTTTTAGTTCATGTCCATATTTATCGCCATGCCTAATTGATGTCATCGTAGTTGCTGCAGGAAGGATAAGGGATTCTCCAATTGTATGGAATTTCATTGTTTTGCATTGATAAGAAACTTCTAAAGAAGCTCGTAATGCTTTCTAAGGTATTGTTGTAAATTTCTTTAAATGTGCACTCTGAATTTTCAGATTTTCAGCTCATCTTTGAAAAAAATCGGCATGTTTATTTTGAAGTTCTATATGTTTAGTTTCCAGGTGCCTTTTTAATTTAGCTGGTTTCATGCTCCCATTTGCTAATTTTAGGTTGCAAATGACACATTTTGGGCGTTCATCATCAACAACACAAAATGTAAAACCATATTTAATAAATTCCTCGTTGTATTTTCTTTTTTTTTTAGATCGGGATTTTGTTCAGTATTTTGCTACTCCTCATCAGTATTTGTTCGTTTGTTAGCTGAAGATGTACCTGGTGTACAAATTACCCATTTATCCATTATGAAGATAGGGATTAAATTATTTAAACTAAAACAAATAATATTTAAAATTTTGTCATTTTTTTACGAGAAATTCAATAAAATTAACAGAGATCTTTCTCTAATCATAGTAAATACTTGATAAGAAAGACTAGCTAAGCCCGATAAAAATAAAAAAAATCATAATTACATAACATCACATGACAAAATAGAGTATAAACTAAATCAATTACAAGCCAACTGCTACATGCTACAATTTCATGCGAACACCACGTCGTCACTCTGACTGTCAGATACACCACGTACCTCGCCATCTGATTGGCTGATCACAGAAGTGAATTTTTGCCCTTTCCCTGCGGTTAACGTCTAGTCAAATAAGCTTTTCAGTAAAATAGGCGAATTACCGCGAAGAGGGTGCTATCTACCGGAGTGAAAAACTTGCGTTTTCATACTTTACATACATGACGCATTAGGGTCAAAGAAAGAGCGGACAGCCTGAAATTGCAATTAAACAGTGAGAGATGGCGCTTCACTTTTTATATGTACACTGTATGGTATGTAGCATACAGGCATAATGCATTTCATAAATATTTGGTGACCCCCAAAAACCTCTTAGTGACCCCCACAGGGGTCGCGACCCCTAGTTTGCGCACCACAGCTTTAGACAACTTCTCCCACTCATCAGAATAATTAATGAA
>JAPDSC010035984.1:0-14763 GCA_026290005.1 Latrodectus geometricus
CTTTTCTAATATCAAAAGTAAAAAATATAGGAATTGATGTAAAATGGGAGTTCTAACTCAAATAAGAATTTTTCATTTGTTGAACGAAAATAAAGGATAATAAAATTCAAGAATCTTACTGGTTTTACAAAAGGATAAGAGCAAAAGTTGCTAAATCAAAAAAAAAAAAAAAAAAAAAAAAAAAAATTAAAAAAAAATCTTCATTGAGAAGAAAACATTTATCTTCCTTGAGTATGTCATTGAAAACAATCTGAAAAAAGTGTTTCAAATTGTATAATTTATTACAATTTTCTTTTCTCAGTATATGTTGTAATTAAACATGATATCAAATACTTTAAAAACATGGATACTGATAAAAATCAGTACTGTTACTGCCATTTACAGAAAATGTGAATGTGAGAAATGTGAAAAATGATTTAACTTTGTATATTTCATTCTATTCGGTAGATCTTTGGGGACACTCAAAAGAAACTTGAAATGCAGATTTCTGATGCTAAGTGTCGACTTTTTATGTTGTGTTATGACTATTAAAAGTAACCTCTTTTTCTAACATCTCTCATGACATGAAAATTTTTGACAGACAAGGACTATTTAATTATTGAAAATGGTTTATTGGAGATGGTTTATAGGTAAAATGGTTTATAGCAACAATCATTTTTCTATTAAATAATTAAAGCTATGTCATAGAAAAATTAGTCTTCCTCCCCCACCTAAAATATTACGTACACAATTTTATCTTTTCTAACCATTTTAAGAAGTAAATTAGAAATGTTTTTCCAAAGCCCAGAATATGGTGAAATTAGTTTTTAATCGTTCTCTAGAGTCATCACAATCGTTTTATATAATAAGAAATTAAGCATAAAATTTTACAGCCATATAGTTAGAAAAGAACTTCGTTATCAATTCAATTGTATATCAAGTTTCTAATGACGTATCTGATGACACCCACTAATTATGAGAAAACCTTTCAGAAATGAAAATGGAAAGTAAAAATTTGTAAAAGATATGTAAAATTTCACAACAGAAAAATATATTATTTATTAAAACAGAAATCGATATAAAATATTTAAAATTCATATCATCTTCATAAATTTCCTTACTGTTCACCACAAACTATTTTGTGTTAGTTATACGTTTATGAAATTAAGTGATATTGCTTAAAAAAAATAAATAAATAAAATTAAAACGTTAAAAAGTAAAGATAATAAGATAACTAATGACAGCAAATAAATCGCAATATACATAGAAAGAGAAAAAATAAAGCAGTTAATTAAAAACCAAATTAAATGTATAAATCAACAAAGTCTACCCTAAGAAGTCAGAAAGAAAACTGATTTTTATGTGACAGGCCAGTTAAACTTTGAAATTGTTTTATTTATGAAACACCAGCAAATCAGTATAAAACCTAAATTTTACTGTCTTTCCTTTTATAATTAGTAAATTTAATTTTCAATACACTTACTATTCTCATCTAATGGATTTTATGAAATTAAAAAACATCTAAAGATCAAAGTTGAATTTCAAACTGTTTTAATTGATCCTACAAAGATATTTATTTTTGTTAACATTATTTTTCTAACATTTTTGTGGTTATTTATAAACTTACATAATATAATATTTCTAATATTTTACCATAAACAACATAGTCAGCAAGATCTTTTATAAGCTGCCGGTGATCTTCTGAAACAATTTCAGTTCCATACTCGGATCTACGTCTAGTTTTCACATTGTGGTTAAAGAAATTGTTTTGAATACTCAAAGATGGTTGCAAAGTCATAGCAGGGGAACTGTATGAAAATTCTGCAGCACATAAAAATTCCTACGAATATACAATATAATGAATAGTTTTATTAAAAGAAATAAACAAAAGTATAATTATGACAGAAAATTTATATTACTTGTTAATATGTTATTTCTAAAATACAAAACATTTATAGAAGTTAGTGTGAGTAAGTAAATAAAATACAAATATTTGATTTTACTTCTCAAATTTATAATCGTATACATTCATCAAGAGTGGTTAGAAAGCAAAGGCATGACTCAAAATTAAAAGACCAAATGTTTCTAAAAAGACAATGGAATGAATGAAAATAATTAACATGAAATATGGTGGTTATTGCATCAGCTGAGTAACTGTTCTATCCAGGAAAATCAGGACAACAAGAAAAACACCAAACTATATATTATTTAGCAAAAAGTTTGAATCCAGCTCAAAGACAGAACACTATTACAGATATTAACAATCCTGTGTAAACAGGAAGTGTGGTTATAATCTGCGTTCAGTTACACTATATAAGATCCTCCATACACACATAAAACAATAATAAATGTAATCTAGCAATATTTCTTATAATCTGTACTCAATATGCGAATACATACATTGCAATACTGAACACACATAATAACTGGTCTTAGAAATACATCAGACACTGAGTGCAAAGAAGATATTTTGTCACTTAGTGGCTGGTGTCTTCATTTGTCAAACCAGTGTAGGTTGGTTTGTTTGTTGGGTTTTAGGCACAAGAATAAAATACAAAAATTAGTGAATATCTTTTAGTTCAAATCTAAATAAGTGTAAATAATGGAATGAACAATTAACCAGATTCAAATTATAAAATTTAAATAAAATCAATTGCTCTCAAGAAGCCGAAAAGTTTCCTGTGGGGAGGATCCCCCACTAAATCATGCAAAGTTAAAAAAAAAAATCTGTATCAAAAAACTTAAAATAGTAAACATTAAAATATGGGCATGAAATTAAAATACGAAACACAGTAAATGGTTCATCACACGTTTCACACCACGGATTTAATTCCTTTAAAATAGATGTCTGTGTGAAATGTGTGTGTCCAATTCGAAGGCGATTTAATTTAACATCTGCTCTTTGTAATGGTAAATCGGATGATGGGATGACGTATGGAAAAATGGAATGTACTTAGTTGGAAACCTGCATATTCCATAACTTCTGCCAGAGAGGATAAATGAATTTTTTAAAAACCTTTCTCACATCTATAAGAAGAATTAAAAGATTCATATCTATAAGATGTATGAAGTACAGCCAATGCAGATTTAGCCGCTGCATCAGCCTTATCATTGCTTTCAAGACCTATGGGAGTTGGGATCCAACAGAATTTGATATCATATCCCTTGCCAGCAAGGGAATCTACAGATTGGAAAGTTTTGAACACAACAAGATAATATATGTTTGCATTTCTCAATGCTTCTATAACACTCAAACTGTCAGTGTATTAAATATTACAGTAATTTTCCGTATTCACAATCTGAAGCACTTGGTGTATTGCCATAGCTTCAGCATTAAATTTTGAGCAGGACATATGAAAATTGTAGCTATAACTTGTATTGTTGAAGAAAATGCCGCAACTGACATGTCCTGCAATTTTAGATCCATCCGTGAATATAGGCATATAAGAATACTGACACCTATGTGAAGAGAAAAGCTGTTGAAAAATCCCAAGAATTGTGTCTGATTTACAAAACTGAGCAAAGATATTAATTATAGATATTTAAGAATCATACCAAGAGGGATATGAAAGTAAGTCCGTTTTAATGAAATGGATACCACATAGGTCTGTCAACAAAAGATGAGATTCAATACAAATGAGAAAAGGTTGGATGTTATAAGATCGGGCATCATACAATCTTTTTAGTGCAAGAGTAAAAAAACATAAAGGATATTGATTGTTAGACATTTTAGCAAAATAATTGAGAGACAGCTGCATTTGTCTCGGGTCTAAATGGCAATTGTTGGCAAATGGCATAAAGACTCTGGACGAGTGAGGTGCGGAAAGTCGCCTGAACATATTCTCAAAGCAGAGTGATACACAGTGTCCAGTCTGCGTAAAACAGAAGACCTAGAAGATCCGTATACAACACATTTGTAATCAATACGAGATAAAATTAGTGACTGGTAGACTCAAAGTAGTGACATAAAATCAGCACCCCAAGATGTATAAAAAGCACTTTGAGGATATTAAGCGATTGCTCACAGCTCTTCCGCACATGTAATATATGCGGAAGAAAGGTTACTTATCGGTCAAATATCACATCTATAAATTTTATCTCCTTGACCACAGGTATTGCTGTATTGTTCAGATGGATAACAGGATCGTTGTGAAAGCTCGTCTTCTTACAAAAATGGACACAACAGCTCTTTAGGAGATAAAGTAAAGCCATTCTCTGCATACCATGTGTGTGCAGCTATTTTATTAACATAAGTTTGTAGTTGTATCTCAATTAAATGCATGTTTGTTCCAAGGCAAGATATTTGCAGGTCGTCCACATACATGGTGCCATTGATAGAAGGTGAGAGGTGATGAAGAATGTCACTAATGTATAAATTAAAAAGACTGACATTTATACTACTGCCTTGAGGTACACCCTCAGACTGTATGAATGCATCAGATGTATAAGATCCAATACTTAAATCACATGAGTGTAGAAAGTTTTGAAGGAATATCATAAGATTACTCCAAAATCCATATCATATAATGAATGTGGAATTCCATGTACAATTGTGTGCCTCCTCGGTGTCAAAGAAAATGCAGAACAAATGGTTCCTTTGCACAAAAACGTTTCAAATTTGGGTCTCCAAATACCTAATATTATCAAGAGTGGTTCTTTCTTGACAAAAGCCAATCTCATTAATATGTATACATTTAATTTTTTCTAAGACATACACGAGACGGACGTTGACCATGCGTTCGAGAGTTTTACAAAGGCAACTCGTCAGAGCTATTGGTCGATATTATGAAGATTCTGAAGGATCCTTACCAGGTTTAAGAACAGGAATCATTATTGCTTCACTCCAAAGTGATGGAAATTCATTTTCAGTCCAGATTCTATTGAACAAAAGCAATAAATTTGATAGGGAGTCTGGACATAAATGTTGAAGAATGAAATAGCTGATTAAATCAGGTCCTGAACTAGTATTTTATTAAACGAATTTGCTTTCGCTCAGCTGGACTCATAGTCCTTAAAAATGAAGTACTTTAGGAGTTGGTGCTTGAGATACTATTGAAAGTTTCACCAAGGACATTAGTTATATCCTTAAGAGAAGAGTATACAGCAGCTCTGGTTTTTAAAACAGGAATAGAAAATTCCATATAAATAGCATTGGCTGCTTTCACTTTTCTCCATAACTGCTTACTGGATGCGGAAAATGTCATTGAAGAAACATATCAAGACCAGGATTCCTCCTGACATCGACAACGAGCTCTATGTGCTAATGCTCTTGCTCTCTTAAAAGCAATAAGATTCTCTGTAGTGGGGTATCTCCTAAACAATCCCCGTAATCTACTCTGTTTCTTTTAAGTAATCTGGCATTCTTCATTCCACAAAGGATTGCAACGCCTGTGTATTCTGGAGGAACTTTTAGGAATTGCAGTGTCAGCTGCGCATATAATTGTTTTGGTGAGCTTCGGAATGATCTCATTAATATTCTGGGTCATGACCATTGTATCATCAACAACTGCCAACTGTATAAATAGTGTCCAATCTGTCTGACTGTACACATTAGTAGGTAGGAGTTGTTGCACACTATAATTTCCAATCTGGGATATGAAGAGAAGGAAATGATCGCTGTTATGGATATCATTCCCCACAAACAAATTTAACAATGGAAGAAGTGAAAGAGAATAAATTGCCAGATTGAGAGAATGAAATATCTTTGTTGGTAGGTAAAAATAAGATTTCTTGTCAGTACTTATCACACAGATGTTTGTTTGGTTGGGTTTTATGGCGCAAGGTCCAAAAAGGACAAGCTGCGCCCTTATCAGACAGAGACAATTATCAGTTATAAACTGTTCAATCTGATGACCACGAGAATTTGTATCACTATTTCCCCACAAAGAATTATGGCTGTGAAGGTCACCTAGTAACAAAATTCTTTTAGGCAGCTGATCCACTAATGCATTGAGTTCCTCTTGGCGGATGACATCATGTGATGGCAAATACAAATTACATACTGTAATCAAACATGTTGTGTGAATTCTCACAACTACAGCCTGTAGAGTTGTATTTAATGAATGGACAGTGCAGGGGAAGTTATTGGATGTTAATATACCAACACCACCAGACAATGCACCATCGTCCCCACAGTCTTTTCTAAAGCATTTGAACTTGTGCATAGAAATGTTATTGGAAGACTTCAGGAAGATCTCCTGAAGTACCAAACATGCAGGATTATGTTCTCAAATTAGAGACCTGATCTCATAAACATGTGAATGCAAACCATTGCAGTTTCAAGAAAAAAGGAAGTTATTTTTTTTTAATTGAAGAGCACCTTTCCCAGAGGTGGAAGGTGGGTTTTCTATAAAATCCACCGACAATACATTGTTGTCCGAGGGATAGAAGGACACTGTCATTCTCCAAGCAAGAGAAAGCGTTACGGGTGGAAATTGATACTTTTTTTTTTATTCTTTGGAAATTTTTAATTTCAAGGCTTTTCACCACTTTTGATTTGGTATAAGAAGCTTTTTTTGAAAATGCCTGGAGATTTTTTAAATTTTGTTTTTTTATATTTGGGGCAATTTTGCACGGAAAAGAGGAAAGTAATCAATTTAGAGGTGCTCAATTTGGTGACTTTTCTGGCAGCAGTGACATACCTGACTCCAGGTTAAGGTATATTTGAAGTGACTTATCATTTTGCCTCTGGATATGAACATTTCTGTTGAACCTTAACTGTGGTTATCTCTTTCTCCATCAAATACTGAGGATAACTTCAAGAATAGAAGGGATGGTCACCATGACAGTTGACACATACATCCTTCTCTGTGCAGATTGCATTATCATGGCCAACCACCACGCAGCAAGCACAGGTGAGCTTGCTTCTGCAAGCATTTCTCGAATGTCTCCAAAGTGCTGACATTGGAAACATTGCAAGGGATTTGGGATATATGGCCTGACAGGTAAATTCAAGTACAGAGCTTTTAGGTACAGCGGAAGGTCTAGCGTTGCTAAAGTCAGAATCAGGTGTTGGAAAGAATGATGTTACAATCCCATCTGACTGTGACCACAGACTTTCTGATTCTGTAAGTTTTCCAGAATTTCTTCTTTCAGTACATATATTAAATCTCTTGCTGAGACAACACCCCAAGAAAAGTTATGGTTGCCGTAAGGTGAGACAGTAACTTCATAGTTAGCCAAGGATTTCATACTTGCCAAAATGGCTGCAGAGAGTCTGATGCAGCCTCTACAAGCAAGCCTCTCCTGAACTTTTTAACTTCCCGATATTCCCTTTGAATTTAAGAAAAGAGATACAGTTGTTAAACTTCCCTCCTTTCTTTTCACAATAAAAAATTTCGGTTCTAAAATTTCAAATTGTTGATTTTGGGGGAGAAAAAAAAGATTTTATTCTCTCTTAATAATTAAAAAATTCGGGAGCCGGCCGCACCACTGAGTACAACAAGAGGATGCAGACCAGCTGCACCCGTGCCAGCCAAGTCCAATACATTCCTGTGATGGCCTCCACCCTTAACGACTCATCCAGCAGATGTACCTATCGCTTGATCAATAAAGCCAATTGCTGTGCTGATGACCACATCGCACTTACCGTTTACCTGAAGCAGAGGCCAAAATAATGTGTTGGTCTCTGCATGCCTCAATTACCAGGTCCCTCCTTTCCAGGAAAACAGCTCTCCACGTACAGCAAGTATATGGGTGATTTAGTCCCCAAGAAAAGCTAATAGCAACAGAGCAGTAATAGCTGTTTAAGGGGAACCCTCAACCTAATCAAAGGCAATTACAATGAAAGAGAAGAGGAAAAAAAGCAGAATGGGAGAGAAGAGAAGAAAAGAAAGAAGAGGGCAGATTAGGTTACCTTGGGATTGTGACACCAGTGTTTACTTAAAGAAAGTTAATCTCCCCTGAGGATGTTAAACCAATGTAGACAACTATCTCAGCATAAATATCACAATAACTTGAATATAAGTAATCATGTTGACAGTCAGTGCTATTGCAGATGTCATCTCACTCTCCCAGACATTCATTCTGTCTGAGTCAGTTTTTTGATTATGGATCAATGATGCGACTCTGGTGGTCTATTGGTCTAGGAATTGTGTAATTCCTAGACCAATAGTGTTTTTTTTTCTTTTTGTGACAGTGACCCGAAGATACTGAAACGTTATGAAGCGTTCAATGTAGCTTTTCTTGAACGTATACAATACCAGATGGAAAGGCATAGAATCTTGATTTTCAAGCCAAAACATAAGTTCTATAATAATTTTATATATGTTATACTCCATCACCAAATAGCTACAATCATACCATAATAGAGAGACTTGCTAGAAAGAGATCATCTCGGACAAGGCGTAACAAAACTTTTATACAAATAATTAATAATCTTACGATTCCAAAAGAATAACAAAAATATAAATGGAATTATATACTTTTGTTATGAACTACTGCAACCATTTGATTATTTTTTAATTCACATTATTTGCAAGCAAGAGTATGTTTAACATACAGCAATATATTGTTATATTTTATACATTGGGAATTATGAAAGCAAATTCAGGAATTGAAGTAATATTTTTATGTTAGATAAGATTTCTGAATATGTTAATTGCTTATTTAAATAATCAAAATGGAATTAAATTATTAAAATTAAAGCAATCACATTAAATCCAAACAAACCTTTAAAGAAAATGGCTTGCAAAAATCTACTCTAACTACTCCATAATTTGAATGCAATATTCTCCATATTCCTTGAATAGCAGATCTGAAACTTTCCATCTCTTTGGGTTTTCCCTATTGAAAAAAACACAAGAAAGATATATATTTAATGGTTGCTAAAATATTAAACAAAAAAATATGGACATAAATATTTAATTAATAAAATGAATGATTATGAAATGAAAGATAGACTTGCATTTAAATTCATTAAATCACTTTAATTAAAATTTGAGTGCAATAACTTAATGTTTATTTACTTACATTTTATAAACACAAATAGAAACCTAAAATTAAATACTGTTCATAAATTAATGAAAATTTTAAAAAGGATATTCTTATATAGTGTACATCTATTATGACATAATTATTAATAAAATCATTATATTAAAGATAAGCATACAGAATAATTTAAAAACCTATAAAAAGGAAAAGTAAAAACCACAAAAAGAATATAACTTTAAATTCACAAGAAAACAAATCAAATTTCTTAGAAATTTTTTTAACTTGAATGTATCATCTACATAGCAATTTATACTCATTTATAGCATAGTATTTTCATAATATTATAAATAAATTTAGTTTGTCATAAAAAACACTTATGGAACTTTTCCATCAATAAATTCTATTCTATTATATTAAATTGTTTCACAGCAGTGAATAACAGGAAAAATTTAGTTAGAAAAGCCTTCTTATGCAACAAAACTTCAACATGCATCAAAATATGTTTAATTTAAACATTTTTCTTCAAACTTTATATTAAATAAATTAATAGTTTAAATCTTAGAAAAACTTTTGGAAATTTTCTTCAGTTTGTTCTTTCAGAAAACAGTATAATATAACCGAAATGTGTTTCATAATATGTTTTTTAAATCATAAAATTTTATAAATATTACTTACTAGCTGCTCAGACACAAAGTTTCCATCAAGAAGCTTTTCATAACTCATGGCAATAGGAACTATATAAGCATCTCTGATTCCACCTAGAATAGTGTCAATAAATTTAAAATCATATGATTTTAAATAAACAGATTATCATTATATATTCTGTTATATTATAATATATAATGATAATCTATTTATTTAATTGGTAAAATTGAAAACTTCAGCAATTTTTATCCAAATTTTTAGTTACTTTAGGTTTTATACTTGACAGGTGACAACAGAAGAGTAAGTATTGTTTATTAGGAAACAATCACATTCTGCTAACAAGTTCATTTAAGAAAATTTAAAATATTTTTTTATATAAGAAGTATATCAAAAACTATTTAAAATATACAATAAACACTTTACAAATATTTGGTTATATATTAATCCCGCAAGACTTTATTGAGACTTGTCAATGAATGATTGTATTCATGAAATATATTTTAATTTTGCATCACTCTTAAATTATCACTGATATTTTTAAGAGTTTTAGGATAACAAGTGATCAAAGTAATAAAAATATTTCATAAACCAAAAATTTTGAAATGTATGTAATTTCAATCTTATTGTGTGTAAATAAAAATGCATATTTACTGTTTTTCCTACAGAAAAGTTAAAGGACCAAATTTGAAGGTATTTTTTAATGCCTACAAGTAAATTTTTGCAATTTAAATTATAAATACAAAACAAAAGCATGTTCATTTTCAAGGTTTATACAAAATAGTGGAGATAGACAAATGATGAAGTCTGGATTTGTCTGTACATAATCTTTGGCAACAGTGAAAATTTAGTAGATAAAATCCTCACTCAAAGAAAAAATTGTTCTGCAATCTTAATTTTCACAGCACTAAATTTACTAAATATTATTTCACTTAAATATTGAATACTCATCTTACATATAATAATTTAAAGAATAAATGTTAAAAATAAATTGTGAATTTGTTCTGTTGCATAGAATATGTGACACAAACTTGATACTACTAAACAAACCAAATATTTATTAAAATTAAATAATATAGCCTAAAATGAATATACTCTAAACTTCACATGGAAACTGCAAATTGCTTCACTTGATAATACAAAATCATGTGAAAATCAATAATATAAAATGTAATTTTTTGAAATAGAAACCTTATTTTAAATTACCTGACATTAACGTATCAACAACAATTGACAGCAAGCCAGCTTTGGGTAAGACAACTTTCCCAGTACGTGATCTACCCCCTTCTATAAAAAATTCCAAGCTATGACCAGCCTTTAAGCTTTCTTCCATGTACTAGAAAAGGAACATGCAGAATTAATAATTTAATAAGAAATACATTTTAAGAAATAATTCATAAATAACAAGCATCTATATATTTAGCAGTTTTTAAAAGTTTCAATGAGTAAACTATTTAAATGAAAAAAATGAGTAAGCCATTGAAAATTTCCTATCGTATTTTAGTAAAATTTTTAAGGCAATATGCACATATTTTTTTTAATACTGATTTCACCATTTTAGAATAAAATAGATATTAAGCTAGAGTATCACATTCATCTTTTTGAACCAGAATATCTGATGCTTTACCAACAAAATAATTACATTTGAAGCTCTCAAAGGACCAGATATAGTAGAAAACATCAAATTTCCACTTAAAAGTATTAAAAAATAATTGAAAAGATTTGTAATAGATTAATTTCATAATAATCAGTAAAAAATAAAAAAAAATAAAACTACAATATTTTCTATGGTCTTTTTAACATAAATTTTTATTTACTTTTTTATTGCACATAGGGAAAATTTCATAATGAACATTATTCATTTTGAAGAAAATCATATAGCCAAGTGGAATTCACCAGCACTTAGAAATATGCGGTCATTTTAATATTATGCAGTATTACTTAATTAAATTATATCATAACATTTGGTGGATTTTATTGATAACTGAAATAGCATTCATGAGAAAAGACAATGGTGCAGATTTTAAAGTACAAACAGAATCTAATGACTACTGCTGATTCTGCATATTTTAAATTGTTTAATATTAGAATTGAAGCAAAAAATTGCTGATAAGAAGTTAAATAACACAGACTGCATTCTTTAGTATGTTCAAAAGTTCAGAAAAGTGAGTTAGTCTATTAAACTAAATAATATAATTTTTTTAAATGATAAAATTATCCACAAAACAATGTCAGCATTTCAAGCTTAGCCTTCTCATACATTTAGTCCTAAAGTGAAAACACAAGCGATTGTTCAAAACCTTGTATTTAGCCCTAGTACAGAAGTTAAACATATAAAAAAGCAATATTTATTGGCAAAAAAATAGTTTGACATAGTGTCAGTAATCTACAAGAATACAGAGCCTAAATAAACTTAAATCATGACTGTTTAATGAATTTTTCCAAGTGCCTACAAAAAAGTTATAAATTAGAATTTGCTTGATATAAGTTGAAAACTTATACTTAAAACTACAAGGAAAATAAATAAATCATAAAGTAGCAATAAAACTTTGCTTACTGTATGCAAAACAGCTCTGTAGACAAAATCTCTCTGTCCATTTTGTGGATCTAGTTTTCGTTTAATAAAAAAGGCGCCAAGTCCTCGAAGAAGTGCACTGCAATTCAAAATTTAAAAATTGATGAATTAATATGTGTAGAAAAATGTTGATAGTAAATCATAATTTTTGGAAAGATATAAATTTTATCTTACACATATGCAAACATAAACACACACACACACATATATATATATATATATATATATATATATATATATATATATATACACATGTGTCTTAATTTCAAGCATCTATTTAATAGCTAAATTAACATCTTTGCTACAAAAAATGAAAGTTTGCATAATTGTTGAATTTAGGAAAATAGATCTTCATAAAATAGCTATCATACATTACATACAGCAACAAATTTCAAATTGTCTCACCCAAAGAATGGAATCATTAAATTATTTCCTGCTGCTACAAGTGGAGCTCTCATATCATTCATGAAAAGAATGAAAGTAACAAGAATATAGTCAAGATGGCTTCGATGTAGAGGCAGATAAATAACAGGCACATTTTCCTATAAAATCAACAAACATTAAAACATGAATTCAATGTTGAAAAACTGGCAATAAATCCAAAAATTTTCTTTTAATAAAGTTATTTGTCACAAAGATCATCAAATATTAAAGCCATATTTCAAATACTGACTTAGGTCAAAGTAATTTAATCAAACAGATTAACAGAAACAACTACATGAATCTTCATATGAATACCCATTTATAAAAAGTGGGAAATTAAATTTGCAAAAAATAACATTAAATATTTTAACAGTAAAATTGTACAACAAAGTATATCAAATAAATTTTAATATATACATATATAAGAGCCTGTATAAAAATGTAGTAATGTTGTTCATGTTTATTACCACAGCATACCATTTGTAAGTCATAAAAAATTAGTAAATTTTCACTAGGATTCAGATTAAGATTACACTGATAAAAGACACTTTGACCAAAATAATATAAAATAATACAACTGTAAAATATTAAGGAGCAGTTATGTTCACAATTAAAATTGAAGAGAATAGAATAATTGTAAAATACAATTCCAATTCTCAACAATAAACCATTAAATAAACAATTTGCAAACAAATATGGACTGATATTTTCCTCTTACATTTTTCTTACAAGTTGACAGTAAATATTGTTGTAATCAACAATAAATTCAGTTATGTCCTTGAAAGTTTAAATAAATAAAAAAATTAATCTTTTATTATACGCATTTTAATACTATATCTTTAATGACTATAAAAATTAACAAATAATAAATAAAAAATTCAGAAAAATTACATATTCATATAAAATTTACAAATCAACTATAAAATTTTAGAATAGAATTTTTTTCAAGAAAAATCAGCTAACAATAATATTTTCTTAATCATTCTCTGTGATGTCAAATTTAAATAGAAGACAAATTGGTTTTAAAAATGTTAAAAATTCATTACATAAACATGAATTTCACTGGTAGAATTTTTCATAATATGCAATAAAAGTTCAGATTAAGTAACATCATCATCAAATAATCAGAAAATCTCAAAATGGAATCCAATTGTTATTTAAAAAATTTTAAGCACAAACCTCTGATACTTTTTTGAGAGCTTCAATCTGATCTTTACGTATTTCAATGCCATCTAACATTTTTCCAAGCAACTTATACATCACCCAAGCAGCAATTCTAAAATTGAAGAATATAAAAAATTGGCATATTTAAGTTAAGTGAAATTACCAAATTGATTAAAAACTAGTCAAACAGACTGAATTAAATTTAAAAATTTATGTATGAAATATACGCACTTAAGCAAGAAGGCTGATATGCAAGATCGCATCTGATGAAGGACATGAACTGCCCTCTGCTTATGCATAGCTTGAGCTGCTATGATGTTAGAACATTCATCTTGTCCTACAATATTTTATATTTTTTTGAGCTTAAAAATTTAAGCATTTTTATTTTAACAAATAAAGGAAAATTACATACAGTAACAAACAAACAATCCAATGCAATATATAAAAATGATGTGATCTACATTATATAACTAATTTATATCATACAAAATTTTCCTAAACACTGAACTTACAACCAAGAAAGTTTTCCATTAGATTCTAAATTAGGTTTATTAAGCAGAATTACAAAGATTATGAATTCACTGGAGAAATTGGAAATAGTAGTAAAAAATTTAATTTTATACTAACAGAACTTGAAGATAATGTATTGTTATACACCATTAAATGAAGCAATAGAAAATTTTTAATTAGTTTTTTCAAACAAAAAATACTCAAAACTCTCTCTCCTATTACAACAAATGAATTAATTTACCTTTCACATCCTCCATCACAGATGTTTTAATAGCAGTTTTCACCCTACATTATTAAAGAAAAAGACAAGAATAAACATAATGAATTTAATTGCTGCTATAAATATACTTTGCAATACATTTAAGTGCCTATTATTTTGACATATGACAAGACTAATATTTTAATGAGAATTTTGAAATAATATTTAGTAGTGTTTTTGAATGTTTATTTCCCATACAAAATAAATAAGACTGAAATAGTAACTTATAGTAGAAAACTTTTAATGTACTTTTAATACAAGATAGACTTAATACTTAGTT
>JAPDSC010035992.1:0-13111 GCA_026290005.1 Latrodectus geometricus
AAAAAAAATAATAAATAAATAAATAAAAATAAAAAGATTAAAAAATTGCGTATTACATACTTCAAATCTATATACGTATTATAAAGTTAAAATATTTTTTGTAAAAGAGTTTTTTTTTCAGTATAGAATTAGATCACACAAAAAAGTTGTCAGAATATTGAAATTAAAAAATAATGATATAAAAACAAAATTTTGAAAATAAATCTAGGTTAAATTATGATTTATTTTACAAAATTCAAAGGTAAAACGTGTAAATTTGCAAAAAATTTATTAAAAGTAAAGTTTTGTGGAATTAAATTATAACATTTCACTACAAATATCTTGAATGTACTTCGGTCAGAACTACTATCAGTGTCGGAAATATTGTCAGGAATATAGGCTATATCACTCGCGAAGCGCTTCCTTTCAGACAACTTTGAAAAGCACGCGTAAACATCTGCAAAAATCTCTTATATACAGGGTGCTTCAAAAAAATGTATACACACTTTGAACTTCCATAGAAAATTTATTTACCGTTCTACAAAGTTAAATTTTAGGAAAATAGAAAGCTGAAAGTCCAATGTAAATGAAACATAAATAACAAATGTTAATACTGTTCAAATTGGTGACCTGCAGCATCAATAGCTGTTCGAGGCCGACCTGAATGACCTTTATGCACATCACACACTGTTCCATGAACTTCGAATTTGTCTCGTATGCGTGTAATTGTTAATCTTGAAGGTGGTTCTGTATCATACTCCCTTCTCCACTGTCTTTGAACTTCATTTACATTCTCAAACTTCCAGTACCACTTAATAACCTGCTTACGTTCTTCAAAACTCAAACGTACGTCCCCCATGTTGATATTACAAATTCCAACTGATAATATAACATAGAGGGACGATTATGCTGGCACCTGGCGAAGAAATATAACATTAGCCTTGTAGAGCGGGAAAACTACAATAGTTTAAAGTGTGTATACATTTTTTTGAAGCACCCAGTATTTCACAGATACGTGGACCACTAATGCTAGCCCATATTTAAATAAACCTCACAGAAAAGCCAAAATGAAGCCATGAACGGGGAAAAGCGGGTTGCACATTTAAATAGATGGCAAATATGTCTCCACGCGAAAATCGGGAGTTGCGCAAGAGTTACCCATCAGTATAACTTAAGAAATCTGGACATATGATAGTATGAAAAATACCACACATTTATCTATGCGTCTTTTAAATATCCATCACAATTTAGGTCCTTCAAAAATATCATCACCGCATAGATTTCTTGAAAAGATCTACCACTGATTCCCATTCTAAATAAACATAAATGAAATAAGTATGGAAACTGTACACTTACGTGGAAAGTGTATAAAAATCAAAAGAAAGGTTTCTTGTCGCAATTCATTAACATTTTAGACTCCATAAAAACAAATTTTTATTTTAATCTCCCACCATCCTGAAAGCAGAATCATTCAAATTGAAGAATATTTTTTTTAAAAAATGTGTCAATTTAAAATAAAATGACTTCTAACAAGAAACTAAATAAAATTCCATTCTTAGAGAGCGAGAGAATAACTTCATCAAAATCAGAGATCAAAGAATTTCTGAATTTTTATTTCAATAATAAAATACTCAGAATAAAAACATAGAATGAACATTATTGATCATGAGTTTTTCTGCAGTATTAGAAAAAGTAAAATTTCAAATTCGAAAAATTATTTGAATGAATATTTCAAAGATGTACATTTATATATTTGTGATTTTATGTAGGCGAGATTGATATATTTTTAAAAGAAATAAATGTATTGCAATTTCAAAAAGATTTAATATATCTTACATGAACAGAAACTTATATAATCTAAATATATAAATATTTCCATTTATATTATTTTTACGAATTTTAAATATATACATACTATATATTTTCTTCTCTATATTATTTTTTGCAATATTCTAAGTCTTATTTAAATGGAATATATTTTAGGAATACAGCAGATTCTAATACATATTAAAATATTCATGATTTGTTTTCATTGAGAAATAAAAAATAATCTACTTTTCTAAGTATTGAAGCTTCTTTATTACTTTTACATCAAACAACACTGTTCTAAAAATCTTTTAACTGTAAAGGAGAAAATAAATCTATTTCAAACGATTTACGAAATGCCGGTTAATGGTAAAGGAATCGATACACATTTTATGGTGAATATTTTTTTTTATAATACTTTTCAACAGAAAGTTTCTTTAAACAGGATGTGAAATAAAGAATAAAATAAAATTTTAAAATAATGCCCTTAATATTATTTACCATAGAATCATATAGATTCATGTAATATATATTTTGATTCTTTTGTTATACGCCATAAATTAGTTTTAGATGCATGTTTGTCGACAATGTTAATTTAATTTTGACCTACAATTAAAAAAAATTAACAATATTAATCATGATATTATATTATTTTCTTCTTGAGTTGTTTTCGGACTTATTTCAAATTTATTTGTTATCAGTTCATTGCAATATTCGTGTGTAAGACCAAAAGAAATATTCTTTGGGAGTACTGTGTTTGGACAGAAAAGAAGTCAACTGTAGATTGTACGGACACTTTAGAATTTCATGAATGAATTCATTAAAAAAAACCTCGAGACGCATCAAGTTAAACAATTAGCCATTCAAAGAATAGTAGGGTCTTAAAACTTGCTCAATCTAAATGCTATCTAGATATTTCAAACATTAGAAAAGTAAATTTATATCTAGTAGTTTTATAATATGAGCGAAGAAAGTTTTAAACAAATTCATAAAAAAGTTAGTGAAATACGAAGAAAATTTATACAGAGACGAAAGTTCACTCAAAAGAATAAGAAAAAGCCTGATATAACAAGATAATTTGAAATTTAGACCTTCTATTATATTTTGAAGAAGTATTAGTTAAGAATTGTAAATAAGAATTACATTGAATTCAGAATATAATTTTACACATTACTGTGTATGAAGATATTTAATTCAAAGTAGCAAATTTAAATAATAATCAAATATGTATTATAACTATACATTTTAAAATGCATAATCTAATGTTGTATAAAAAATTTAAATTTTTATTTTTTCAGTTATATTGAGATGATTAAAGAACTAAAAGCCTTAAAAGAAAAAAAACTTGATATTCCCTTCGGAAACAAGTTTTACCATATTTATAAGTTTCATTTAATATTCAGGAATAGAAGTTAAGCTGAAAGAGAATTTAACAAGATTATTAATTTCCCTATATATATATATATATATATATTTTTTTTTTTTGCATTTTTTGCATTTTTTGTGCTTAGATATAATCCAAATAAGAAACTTAAAAACAAAATTTCTCATTTAAATAGAGCTCTTTTATGTATATAAAAAAACATAATTAGTGGAAACTTACCCTTGATATTCTATTTGAGTTTGTTGTGGGAGTGAATTCATTTATTTGAATATCTTTGTAGTCAATCTTCCATAACAGACTATCCAAATCCTGCTCATAAGACCAAATCCTGCGAAGCAATTTAAAAAATAAACTGTAAAATTCGAATTCAAATTATTTTATTATTTTAAATTTGAATTTAACAAAATTTTTTTCAAAGGCTGTTACTTTTTATCAACAAAATTTTTAAAATGTAAATGGAGTTTCTTTTATAGTTTTAATAAAACGCATGAACATAAAATTCCTAATGCCGCGATACCAAACATAGCAGTAATAGCAATTTAGTTTTGTCCTTATATTGGTCTCAAGATCAATATGTTAAGAATCATTCAGATCTGTTCATTTCCCTTTCAAATACTGAAAGTAACAAACTAAATTGCTAATAAAATACTTCTTATCTCACCTTCTCTACAACTAGAACTGGATTTCTATATCTAAGAACTCTTAGACAATTAAGGGTTAATATACAAGGAAAAAACAAGAAAGGTCTTGTCGTTTTCGGATTGATATTGAAGGAAGTGAGGATAAGTATGCTAATTAGTGTATGACGTGTTTGAGACATTGATCAGTTGAGAGTAGCCAATATGAAAGCAGGTCCACTAATCACATTCATCAATCGTAACTCGTATAGAACCGAAGAAAAAAGAGCTCGTTCGGTGTTGTTTGCTTTTCTACTTCTAAGTGGGTTAATAATCTGCAGCATCAAGTCGCCGAAAATGTCAAGCGTTTGGGAATAGTTCTGTGAATAATACCACAGCATTATCATTCCTGCGCGAGACTATGTTATGCTTTGTGTCCGGTCGACTAGTTGTTTAGTAGTTCACTATGAGTTGCTATCTTATTGCGGACTCGGAGGAACATGTGAAACAGAAGCTTGGTTAATCGGTTCTTGGCAGATAACGCGATGACTAGGACTTGATTGGGAGAACTTGCACCATCCTCCTTACTAATTCGCACCATCAGATCTTCTAATCCTTGGACAATCATCTTCGTGGAAAATTCTTCACTAATGAAGTTGACTTGCACCAAGCACTCACTGACTTCTTTTCATCCAAAACCGAGTTTTACCACAAAGAGATAGCACAACTAGAGTTGACAGAAGGTGCTGGATGCCGATGGTGATTATATCGAGGACTGAAAAACAGGCTAAACTTTCGGTGAATCCTGTTTTTTTTTTTTTAGGGTCATTAAAAACGGGAAGAAATATCTTGTTTACCTAGTAATATAATGCATTTTGGTAATGTAGCTTAAGTAAATATTTTTCATGTTTAAGTTGATATATATAGTTGGGCAATGTGTGATCTAAATGTTGATCAAAATACAGTTGGCTTATACACTGTCAAAAGTGTCAACTTATAAAAAATTATATTTTCGTAAAATATATGTAATACGATAACTTTTCTGAAGGGAATTTGGCTCATAAATATTTAAGATTGCCCTAAAAAGTGAACTGAAATTTTTTCCGTCATATTTCTTATTAGTAACAAGTTATTAGTTCACATGATTTGACATTTTTTACCATTTACCTCAGACACCATCGCTGATGTCTTCATGCTAGATACCTACAGAATTTTTGTAACAACTTATCAAAAGTCTTATAACTCGTAAAACTTAGCGAATCAATTTAAAAAAAAAAATTTCCTGAATGGTTTGATCAACAACTGAAATCTACAATGTATTTAATAACTTTTACTAAAAACAATGCATTATTTCATTACTTAATGATTATTTCTAACTATTACTGAAATAAATTGCAGTGAATATGAAAATATTTAGTTTTTCTAATTTATTGGTCCCTTCAAATTTCTAATTATATGCATTTAAATTTAACCATAAATAAGAACAAGGAAGTAATCAAAAAATAATGAAAATTATATTGCTTATAAAAATTTGAGGACCATCTTCAGTTACGAAGAAGTAATTAGTCTTTATATTTTTTAAAATATTAATTAAAAATAATGGTTATTGCACATCAATTTAAATGAGTACGTGAATAGCAAATGGATGAAAAATTATAAGCAAAATTATTTACACAATTTGCTTTAAATATAGTTGAAAAATAAATGATAAATGTGGCATTAGAAATTAATGTTTCTACAAAAGATATTAAAAATATAATTACTTTTATGTTATTCACATTACCGCAAATATTTTTCGATATACTAGAAATATTACTGAGAATAAACTTGTATGGCTGGGTTTCAATTTAACTGCTAATGAATACTAAGACTGAAATCATTTAAAAATGTCCAGAGTAGGCAATTTTTGATAAATTATAAAATTTGCCGAAACGGTAGAAATTTAACCTAGTGGCGTTTTACTTTACAATAACCACTGGAAATAGCAGACCTATCAAGTTACCAGCTGTGGCGGGAAATCGCCAATTCGGTATCAATGATGATATCTTTGTAAGCTTTTCTGGTGTTAATTTCGGTATTTTTGTAAAATTTCCGTCGATTGGTGCGGATTCTTTAACCATTTCGTGCCTACTGTCATGTATACGCTCCAGTAAGAAACACACTCATTTACCGGCCGACACACGGGTGTGATAGAGCCTTTTCTCGTTCACCCCCTGCCGTCACACATGTGTGCCAGTATCCTAGAACGTTTTAAAACTATAATTTCCTCCACAAGATGGCATTGTATGCCTATATGGTTTCAGATTCATGTAGATTTGACCATCTACTCTAAACGAGAGAAGCATGACTCACATACACGTGGTTTTCGATTATATAAACATAAAGGAAAATAAATGCTTCCGAATGGAATGCTTTATGACGGCTCTTTAAATTCGCAAAAGGTATTTGTTCATAGTAAATAGGGAGTTTTATTTTCGCTAAAGCGTTGTATATTTCGGTTTGCAATCCAGTTTTTAGTGGATAATTAGTTGACGTGAGATCCGTGTCTTAAACGTTTCCATACAAAACGAGAATTTTATGTAATATATTTAGTTTTCAGATATATAATGTTAAAAGTCATCAAAGTAAGTCATGGAAATAAAATGTGTAAAATACATATTTAAACAAGAAATGACTTAACTAACTAAAGTATGTATTAATATAAAGCATATATCGTTCAAATTCTACACAGAACACTATTAAACAATGCGTTGACACTTCATGGATTTAGGTCTAAAAGCAACAAAAAACTCCAGCCCTGGACAGACACTCGCAAAATAAACTGCCGTTCTCAGCGATAAGCGCACGTTAGCGCTAAAGGATTAAATAGCACATATAATCATAAATGGAGATAAATTCATAAAGTGGATGCTTACCTGTATACAATTCCAATACCAAACACAATTAATATTAATGTAACCCCGCTAACTAGGGCAGCAAATTTCCACACTAGAAATAATAAAGATTTAATTACATTAATTAATTTATCCTTATTTTTGCAAGTCACAATATTTGATTAAATTTTTATTGCATTTAAAGCAATGTGTTAGGAAAATGTGATTGGTAAAATGAATGGTATTTCAAGAAAATTTATAAAAATACTATTTTTACGAAACTCCTTTGAATATTTAAAAATAAGTAAATACATAGAAAAGATTAATGTTTCCGATAAATATTCAGGTATCCAAATTATAAATATGAGTTGTGTGGGGAAGCATCTACTTTATGATGTAAACTGTTATATAAAATAATAAAATATATTTCTTAACATGTTTAAAATTTTTATAGATCAAATATAAATTAGGAAAAGTAATAAAAAGATATAAATATGTAAAAAAAATATAAAAAAAATAATAAATATGTAATAAAATTTAAATCAAGGAGAGATATAATTTTTTGTCTTGGAAAGTTTGAGAAAGGTTGTTTCTTAACTTATAAAAATACATTTATATCGATAGAATCCGAAAGTCTATTTGATTAAAAGAAAGTGAACCTGACTATTATTGTCCACAGTTCCTTTTAAAATTGCTTTTATTTATGTTAGTAAATTTTTATGACATATTTTACATAAAATATACCTAAATTTTGCATCAAAACAAAAACCCTGAATTTTAAATATTAAATTATTTTTTCGCAAACTATTGAATGTTTATTTTTTTTAAAAATGCACAGTAAAACATTTCGTAAATATTAAGTATACTTATTTTTCAAGAAATTTTCTCTGCAGAATTTTTAACAACTTTTTTATGTCTGAGAAGTTGCCATAACATAAACACTTTTTTAAATTATCATAATTATTGAGTCCTAATAACGCTGCAATATGGCAAAAATGAAAACATTTGTTTCTGATACCTACTCACGCACTTCTGGCCCTGGAAGCCACATACGGGTTCATCGAGAGGGGGTCTACCGTTCATCCATTCTATGTCTTGCAGGAGTTTCAGAACCTACAGATAAGAAACGATGAATACCAAAAAAAGTGATAAAAGATAATATACAAAAAATTAAGTGCAAACGCATTTTTTCCAATGACCCTTCGCCACAACAAGGCCAGAAATTTCTACTCATTTAGTGTTACCTGATGGGTACCTGTGAACCAAGTCACGGAGGCGAGTAGCATTACCTATGTCACACCACCACAGACCCGTTTATAGGATGGGCCACGTTTATACATCATCTCAGGAGCCATTTTTCTTAGGAAACACAGATATAGAATATATCCATGCCCGAACCGAGACTCGAACCCTGGACCAATAACCAAAGAGTCAGGAACACTAACCACTCTGCCATCGGCCGGCATAAATGCAAATATTAGCTTAATATTATTTTGTAATAATGTTGCTTCATTTTTATGAAACATTATTACTAAATAAGATTAAGCTAATATTTGCACTTTCTAATTGTTAATATTGCATTTCTGTATATTTTATGTACCTATATATTTTTTATATCCACATATAATGTTATGCATAACAGACTTTTATAAAGAATTGTTATTTAACGCTTTTTTTTAGAAAATGTAATTTTGAAATTTTTAATATTCTTCTGATAAATTAAAATATAACACATTATGTTGATGTAAAATAATTCTATAAACTAAAATCGACAGGAAAATTGCTTTAATAGAAAAATTCACACCAAAGAAAAACTGCAAATTTTGTTATTTGAATTATTTGTAAATTAGAATAAATTTGAATTTCTAAGTTAGAATATGAAGATTTTTTTACTTTTTAAAAATAGTAAAAACACATGATGTTTTTAGCATTTGTTTTGTTTTATCCCACGAAAGTATAATTCATTAAGAGTATTGTGAAATAACATAAATTGTTATAAGGAATTAAATATTACGTGAAATGAGAAATTATTAAAATAGTAATCTTATAAAATTTTTCAATGCAACGCTGTTTGATAAATTTTCGTTTGTTGGTGACGGCTCCATTCTTTGTTAGCATTGTGTTTATTTCTGGTTATTTTTCTTCTCATTGTTTCTAGCT
This sequence comes from Latrodectus geometricus, assembly GCA_026290005.1. NCBI lineage: Eukaryota > Metazoa > Arthropoda > Arachnida > Araneae > Theridiidae > Latrodectus > Latrodectus geometricus. Next base: position 8,820 of record JAPDSC010035992.1, read on the forward strand.
TAACTTAATGGCCATTTTCCATATATTGTTTTCATGGAAAGTGAGATATCTTTTTTACATATGGACTTTGTTCTTAATAAGTTATGAATGATTCATAATATAAGAAAGATATTAATATGTGAACCATATTCATTGATTATATTTAAATTACACATCAGATTAAATTATACAAATTAAATTTTAATTAGTCACGTAATTGAGAAAGTAAGCATTCTTTTTAAGAAATAATCACGAAACTCACATTTAACAAAGCTAAGAAATTAATTAGTTTATCTCATAGAAAAGTATATTTAAAATAAGAAGCTAATAATAAATGAAGAAACTATTAAAATTAAAAAAAAAAATTATAAGCATTTTATTGGTTATTGAAAAATATCAAATGAAGTAATTTATTAAATCGTTATTACTTAATGAAATATTAAATGAAGTAAGTATTACAAGAAATTACTACTGAGAAATAAAAATATTTATCTTGTAAAAAATCTGAATTAAAATTTATTTATGATTCAAACTTAATCATGTAAATGATCATGAGTAATTTTAAATCATGAAAACTATAAGTGATTTGAACTTGTTTCATTAGGTTTTTTAAATGATAACTTTTGAAAGTAAGCAGTAATAAAATCTTATGAAAATTCCCCATATAATCTGATGATTCAAATATTTCATTTTTTTTTTCATTTCAGTATGAGTATAATATGATTTTACACTTAAACGTATCATTAAAATATAGTTTCATATTTTAAGTTTTGAAAATTACCATTAAATGCCAATGTGTACGATACATTACTGTAATGAACTTTACATCATAATAAAAAAACGAATTATTTTTATTTGAAAATACATTGGATTTTTTCCCCTGTAGTGTAGTGTCATGGAATTCATTCGAAAGTTTATTAAATTATTCTTCATATTTTAGATATGTACTTCTTTATTTAAATATTTAATAAAAATTGTAATTTGACGAAAATGTATGTTAAAATTTTCTATAATGCTATACGTTTAAAATTAATCATTACTTTTTCATGAAAATTTAATCAAATGAATAAGCACTTTGAAATAAAAAGATAAATATTTTGTTAACAAAATATAATGCTAGAGAAAATATTGTTTAGCGAATTTTGCTAATATTTATTTATAGAAAAAAATGTTTCAACTATATTTTTTATCAACTGTCAAATTTAATACTTAAAATTATAGAATGTAAATTTATATCCAGAAAAACTAGAATAGAATTAAATTCATGAATATCAAGATTCGAAAATTAGCGATTTAGAAAGCTGCAAAATATTTCATAATGTTAAATCATATGAAGTACCCCCCTGTAATATCAAGAATATGTTGCGAAATTTACAAGACGATTTAGATAGAGAAATTTATTTTTCTTTGAACAGAATGACTGAGCTGAAAAAAATGTGTGTGACCAGTATTTAATTGTTTATTGTCATTTCCAGCATGTATATTCATAGCATTGGTAAATCACAATTCTCTTTTACATATGGTATTCTTAAGCAAAAATGGGACGAGCCAAAATAAAAGAAAATCAAATATAGTATTCTTATTTTGTAAGCACATTTCCCAGATGAATCCTGGTTAAATTTGATAAATTTATGAAAAATATATTCTACAACCTAAGTACCTAAGAGACAGAAAACTTAATTTACTAGAAACAAGCATCATTTCGAATAAAAAGCAAGCATTTAAAGAACACTGACAATTAATATAGTGCAATGTTCTGTTAGTAATGTTCAATAAGTTAATAAATAACAAAAATATCGTATGATGAAGAACAGTTGATAAAAATTAATTGAATTCTTATTCTTAAGTCTAATATTCCATTAAAATCTCGAAATAACTAGATAAAATATTAAAGTAACTAGCGGCCGTATTCACCAACCAGAGTTAAACGAGGTTTCAGGGTAAAGGACGAGTTAAGTCATGAAACGTTATTCACCACGAAAAAAACAGCGATTAACTCGCCTATATGGATCCCTCGAATAACCCTACGATTTCGGAGTGTTAACGCCGAGTCAACAAACAATGGCGGACTTAAGCGATATGTCTGTTGACATTGAGGTGCAAGATTGATAGTCAATCAAAAGCCGTTTAACATGTCGTGTTCGGTTAACTCCAAAGTTGTTTTACAAGGAATTTCCCCGCTTCGTGAATAAGAATTGGCGAGTCCTGCTAGAGTTGAGTTATATTTGAGATAGGCTACACTCAAGTAACTCGTGTTTGGTGAATACGGTCGTTAAAGATGGTCATATATTTAAAACTCTCATGATTGTTATATTGCAATTACTGATAATAACCATTCTTATTTTTCATTAATTAAACTTTATATAGTCATTATATTTGATATCGAAACTCTTTTGAATAATAAACATTGGATTGGATGGAATGCAAAAATGTAAACAAACAAATCGTCGCAAGTATTACCCAAGAGGCCTATCAAACTAGCAGCCAATCAGAATCTTTCTTACATATACTGCCGGGGTAACACTAGTGTAGCTTAATTGGCTCTTTGCCTTAGTTTGTGAATAAAAATACGCGAGTCAAGCGAGAGTTTAGTTGACTCCAAGTTACGCAACTCTCGAGTTATCCCATGTTTGGTGAATACGGCCGTAGATAAAATACTTTTAAAATTTTCTATGTTCTCTTTATTCAAATATTATAGCACATTACTAGCTTTTCCGGTTTAAAAATCGGCCTATGGAAAACTAAGTTTACATTTAAGATAAAAACAAATATCTAAAGATGCTTAGACAATTAGCATATCGGGAATCTTGTAAAAATTTTAAATAACTTATGAAACTTCACGAAATCCTTAGTTTTTAAATTTTAACTATCATAATTCTTTATAATCCTATATAAGTAGATAAAATCAGTTTAGGAATACCGAATTGAAAAAATACATAAAACATTGACCATAAGCAATTCATGTATTGAAAAATATTTGGTAAAATTCTAGAACAGTCCACACCCTTGGTGACAAACTGAAAAACAGGGCCAAGGCATAACAAAATGGCGAAATTAGAATTCCAGAAATAGTTGGGTTTATCATATCTAATGTACCAATGTAGAATTATCAAGAATGATGAAATTTATAGTTAACAAAAATTATTTGCACCAAATTTTGGCTTTTGCATGGATCCAACCAAACATTCTTTATTTAGATGCATATCTTAAATTATATTAAAGGTCATAATCATACCCAAAACAAAAAAAAATCGAGTCTTTTTTTCTCTGGATATAATAGTGCATTCCAGAAGATAATGTTTACCCTCATTGTGTTTAATGGAGCCCTCATGGCATTACAAAATAAAATGGAAACCGTCAGAACCAACCATTTCTTGCCGATCAGAAAACCAGTAACTTTTTTCATGAGATTATTGTAGCGTAGTAAAATATCTTATGAACTATCTTTGTACCTGGGCACAAAGATAGATATTGAAGGTCCAGGAATTACGAATTATTGCCATCATGTTTCATCTGTCCATTATTTACTAACTCGTGCTACTATTGTCTTGTAGAAAAATCACTATTAAAAAAATCATCTTTAACGAGTTTAATTCACCCGCATTAATTGCTGAAGTCTCAAACAAATATAATTAAGTATCACAAAGACTTGTAGTTATATTAGCTCGAGCTGAAAACCATATTTTACAGCTTCCCTCTAAATCACTTTATTTATATGGCTTCATAAGTAATTCAGAGAGGGCTGTAAAATTCACGCATATACATGGGGTCTTAATAAATACTTTTTATTAAACAATACTTTTAAAATTTTACCTTTCTAAAACATAAGAAAATTCATATTTTTCTCTGGTTAAGAAGAAATTTCGGAATAGAATTAATTTTATATTAATATGTCTAAAAGCATAGTTATATATTTACATTATGAAGAATCTTTTAAAAATATTTAATGTTAAAAATATAAAGTAATTTTTAAATTTCTTAAATCGAAATAAATTTTTAAAAAAGATACAAAAATGTTAATAGAAACTAAATCAATCATTTAGGAACAGAAAAATAATTAGAATAATAATAGATAACAGTAAATAAAAAATAAAAAGGGGATTTGCGAAGGAAGAAAATTCAAATAATGAAAACAATAGAAGAAAAAAACTTATCCTTTCTCATCCGAGATATAGGGAACAAGGGAAAGAGTTTCAAATTCATTGATATAAAGGCTCTTGAGAATATTCAAACAATTAACCAAAATTAGAAAATGCAGAAGGTATGACTATAATATTAAAGTAAATAATGGACAAAGGAACATTTAGATAAAA
>JAPDSC010035994.1:0-23804 GCA_026290005.1 Latrodectus geometricus
TTTTACAGTGACTGGTTCAGATTGTATTTCATTTTCAGGATTATCATATGTGAATCCAATTTCATGGTATGCTCCATCTCCAGCTATTGCAGCACGTAATCTTTTTAATTCTTCCTCTGTAACAGCAATTCATAGTATTAACTTCAATTAAATATAAAATTAACAATTTACTAAAAAATTAATTTTTTATTGATATATTTGTTCAAAAATTAATTTAATATTTTAAAAGAATCAGCTTTATATATTAATCAAACAAAACATGTAAGCATTCTACAAGCATTATAAATTACAATTTATCCATAACGGTAGCAATGGAAATATTTCAAATACTTCTAACTAACAATTAGTAGAATTTAATAAATAATTTCAAGAAACAAATCAAGATTTAAGTGAGCAGATGGTAGAATATTAATTAAAAATGTGACTTAAGAATGCGCATAACGGAAAAAGATTAATTCAAATTTAAGAAATAAACTTATGTGTATAAATTAAAATTGGAGTACAGAAATTTCTATACAATGATTAAAAGAATCAAACATGGTTTCTTTCTAAAAAAAAAGTGTTATTAAGCAGTCACATTATATTTCATTTAAAAATGAATATTTTCAGGAAAGTTTAAATTATTTTTAGGAGAATTAAGTTATGAAATATATAATTAAGCACAACAGTAATTATTTATTCATAATTTCTATTACTTACATTTGACTAATATATATTAATGAATGACAAATATGAAACTATTTTTGTTAATAATTCAAAAAGGCATTTTACAATCCAAAATTTATTAAAATGTATTAAAATTTGTTTGAAAGAAATTGTTGATAATAAAATAGTAATTTAAATATTCAATACAAGGCAATGCACCAAAGAAACAAAAATAAATTCAAATACAAACCACTCTTCCTCCATGAAACTAATTTGCCCTAATTAATAAAGTAAAATATTAGTAAAAGCATATAATTATTGGTACAAAAATAGTAAACAAATAAATATACCACAGTTATATGAAAAAATAAACATGCTGCTCAACACTAAAAATATCAAAATTAAGGAACGGCTTATTTTTGTTTACAACTACAATAATTTTCCCAAAAACCTAAAATAATACATTTTGCTGTTTGAAATGAAATATAATTGCATTTTTTAGTTTGGTTTTCCATTCTACAAAAGAAGAGTCTAATTCGACAGGAACATACAGCTTAAAATGGATTCTTAGTGGATGTAAGTGCTAGAAGTAAAATTTATATATTTTTAAGGAAAGATAATAATGCTTACTCACATTATTAGTTTAATTAAAAGTTCATTTTTTAATTTAAAAATATAGTTTTTTAAGTATAAATTGATTTTAATGACATATTTAAAATTAAGATTATAAACTACAGAAAAGGCTTGTGCAGCAATTTAAGCTTCAGAAACTGTGATATATTATATGAATAAACTTCATCTAGAGTGTGTTAATTTGACTGTGACTCTTGCAATTTATATTAAATTACATGAACATTATATACTTGCTGAAATTCCGTGTACATTTTGAATTTTAAATATTTTGAATGAAAACACCTGTTTTTTCTAAATATTATATAAAGTTAAATAATAAAATTAAATATTAACATACTAAAGTCAAATTAACACCAAAAGTACATTTTGAAAGCCTTAAGTGTGGATTATTTATCTTGCAGAGAAATATTACAGTATATGTTAAAGTAGAATTCCCAAAAAAATTGATTACAATATTTTTGTTTGGAAGTCAGTCTACCAGTCTGCAAGATCAGGCTTCAGGGTTTGCTTGCTGAATCTACACCAGCTTAGACAGTTTCCATTCAAGGCCAAATACTATTTCTGCACAAAAAAAACTGAGACACATTATTGCAAAAAGATGAAATCAACATTAAATTATATTTAGATAATATCCACATGGTTATCACAGTAAAAAAGTGTATTCTTTGTGATATTTGCATACATAGCAATTTAAAATATAAATATAAAAAATGAAGTTCTGTATATTAATCTTACAATGATAAAAATTTAAATAACTTTTTTTTTATTATAGAATAGTTGTTTATTATCTTATTATCATGATGACTGTAAGTCATGATAATATAATGATTATAATATAATTACACTGTTCTACGGTGAATTCACCATATGATATCTTATTTTCTCAAGATTCGTTTATTATATGCAAAAATATCAATAGAATAAAATACATAAAATGTAAAAAATATATAATACTAAATTTATACTCACATTGAAAATAATTGTATTTATGTCTTGCTCCTTCAAAAATATTTAAATTTAAAAAATGTATTAAAATACTACTTTATAAATTAACAATAAATACCTTGATAGAGTTGTTGTTCTGTCATGTCAGTTCGCAGAGATCGATATCTTTCTTCATCAATAAGTTTCTCTTCTTCAGAAGAATCATCATAACCACCAGGTTTGGGTTCATATTGTTTTAAATCATGAAGATACCCACGTACATCATATCTAAATATATCACATAAAAATTTCATTTAGCAACTGGATACATTCAAATAATATAAAATGTATTATTTTAAATTATGCAAGGAAAATATGGTATTAATATTATTGAATAAATGAAAATTTCTAAGAAAATAACACTAGATATGGAAAAAAATTAATAAATTGAATGCATACACAAAACACATATTTCACATAAAAGCAAGATTTGTTAAGAAAAAAAAAGAACCAAAAATAAGATATACAAGATAGCTGCAGAAAAATTTTTGATTGTAAATTAGTAGTTAACTTTTTTGAATACATTTCCCACAAGTTTAAATTTTTTTTTATTAAAATTATTGATATATTTTAAAAATTGTAAAAGCAGTAAAATCCAGTGAATTAATAAATTAAGTAAATTTAGTTTTGATCATATTTTCAAAATAAACAATCAAGAAGTATTAGAAATATGTCTTGCCTTAATAACAAGAGTGACAAATTGATTTTACTTATTTATAAAAATATATGTAAATATATTATTATAAACATATATGTAAATATATTTTATAAACAGGTAAAATCAATTTGGTACTCTCTAGTTATTAAGACAAGACATATTACTAATATTTCTTGATTGTTTACTTTCTACTAAAAATTTCTAATTTTTTGAACACCAATTTTTTTTTTTTAATTTCAACCAATTTGTAAATATTTAGGTGATTAATTTTATGTTTCATATTTCTTGCTACATCCAAATCAAATCTTGATTACAGAAAGGTATTAATTTTCTATCATTTTCTAGTGAAATTTAGTGGTAGTAGGTAAATAGAAAAGAAGTTTAGAATCACAGTATTCAATATCCAAAAAAAAACAAGTTTGCCAAACTATATAATTTCTGATTTTTAATTTCACTAGGCAAAAAAGTTGCAGATAATTAAAAACAACACCTAATTTACAGAAATGAATACAACCCATTTTTCAAATTCCTATTTGAATAAAATTTTATTATGGCACAACACTTGGCAGCGATTGGAGAAAATTTCACCAAAATGATATGAAACATGTTTTTTAAAAGCAAAATACAAGTTATATGCAATGTGAAATAAATGAGTACCTATCCTGTCAACCTTTTCTGCCATAAAAATATGTTATTGGATTTTGCAAATTTTAATAATTTTTATTTTAAAATGTGAAGGAAAAGCACAGTAGTTTACTTATATCTTGTTTGTAACAAATGGATAAAACTTTATTTGTAATTTAAATGGTGCTAAATTGGATCATTAAATAACATATATTTTTTCATAGATGTGGTCAATGGGATAATACATAAGTATCCATACATGATACCTAACCGTAATTCATAAGCAAATTACTTTCTCTATTTAAAAAATAAGAAATATATTTTATGTGAAGTAAAACATATCAAATAATTTAAACCGTATAGCAAAAATGAAATGAGATTTCAAGTATTGATAAAAAAGTACTTACTTTACTTATTGTTATTTTATACTAATGAGTTTCAATTTCAATATACCAAATAAACATACTTATTAAATTTTTGCAGTTTTAAAATTTTATATCACACATTTAAATCTGTTAATAACTAATCAAATGTACTATAGAGTGTATATTTAAGCACCAAATTTTGAAAGAATATTTCATAACATGTTGTTCTAAAAACAGTATTAATACGATAGTATGTTTATTCTGGAACAAAACAAAATTCTTATTCTTATTCTGGAACGGAAAAAAATTGATTACTCGGAAATCATTCTAAAATGAACATTAATTTGTTTATAAGCATTTTGTCTTATCTGAGCAATTTTGTCCTGAAAATATTGATATATCATCATGTTTAAGTGAAAACATGTAAGTCACACAGCAGAGTTTTAACTTAAAGTTATAGAAAAAGCTGCAGAAATAGGAAATAGGGAAGCTGCAAGAATGTTTAGCATTAACAAGTCAAACATTTGATTGTGGAAAAAGAATAAGTTGAATTTTTTAAACTGGGACCGATGTAAAAGAGCTATTTGTAGCTCTGCTTACAATTATAATAATTTGCACTTGGCCTTATAGTGGGTATTGGTTACTTGACATCTGCCAACAAATACACTAAACCATGGTAGAGTCTGACAGAAACTTCTCTGGTGGACCCACGTGGTGGTCAGGTTTATGAAAAGGAAAAACAGGGCTGTTAGTAATGGCTTGTCAATCGGTCAAAAACTACCAGAAGTTGGCAAAAAAATTTGATGAATTCATTACATTTTGTAAAAAAAGTATTAAAGAAAACAATTTTACTCTGAATTTGATTTTTAATATGGATGAAATGCCCTTGTCCTTTGATGAACTACCTACCAGGATTGTCGATGTTCAGGGAACAAGAGGAGTTTCTATAAATACTACAAGAAATGAAAGAACTTCATTCACTGTAGTTTCATGCTGTGCAGCAAATGGTATAAAATTACCACCTATGCTGATATTTAAATATGATATTTCTTGATATTTAAAAGAAAGACGCTTCTGAATTTTTTTTTTCCTAAAGGTGTTGAAATTAGAGTAAACAAAAAAGGTTGGATGAATGAAGGAATTATGATTTCAAGGTTACACACCATCTGGCAAAAACGAAAAATTCTTTTTTTCACACAAACTTTTTTAATTATGGACTTTATGAAAGCTCATCTAAATGAAAATGTTAAGCATACCTTGAAGTCGACATTTGCAAAAATTGCTATTATTCCTGGAGGACCCACAAAAATACTAGAGCTTTTAGATGTTGGAATTAATAGATCGTTTAAATTGAAGGTTAGAAAATTACGGGAACACTTGACGTTTGATGGAGAAATTTTTTTTTTTTTACCAAAACTGGAAAACTAAAATGGGCAACATATGATAACATTTCCTACTGGGTCTTGGAAACAACAATAAAAAATGTATTTAGAAAATGCAGTTTCGGTGATGAAAATGACTCCAATAATGATGACTCATTATCCAGTGACTCAGGTGACATATTAAGTGAAAATTTAATGAATTTATTTCTTTCCGAATCTGACGACAAAAATTTCGGAGGTTTTTAATTATTTTAAATAACTTAAATTATTTATAGTATTTTCTTTTTTATTTCAAGGTTATCGTTTTAATTGTACTTATGTGGGAAAACCAAGGTAAATTAAAATTCCTATTTCATTTCACCACTTTTTAGCAACAGAAAAAAAAATTTAGTTTAAAATTTTATAAATTTAAATGAATACATTTTTTTAACATTTACTTGCTTTGCAAGTTTTATTTTATTTAAAATGGAATTAAATTTATTATATTTTAAACAGTAGTAAATTTTTCTGCTAGTGGCATACATTTTCTTCTTAGTACTTTTTTCTCTTTGCAACAAAAAAGAGAAAACAAATTTCCTTCCCTTTTTTCAGCTTTCCTTCAAATTGGCACTCACTGACCATGATGACACAAAAGTTTAGATTTAAATTTAACAATTAATTCTATCTGCTTTCACCAACAAATAATTTAATTTTTAGTAATGAACAATATTTATGATGTAGAATTCATCAGTGCTTATGAGCATGTGTTAAAATTTGTTTATTGCACCATTTTTAATGATGAATTAACATTAGCAAATTTAGAACTCATTTGTTTATTTTAAAAATGTGTTTTTTTTTTTTTTTACAACAATGTCAAACAACAAAGTTTTCACAAGAATGGCTGAAATTGCTAGATGGAAATGATAACCTCATTAAGGCATGGTACCGAAGTGTTGACGATGTTTGGGTGGAATTTTTGTGAGACAATGGTGACAAATGCACTAATTTAAGATAAACAAAAGCCCAATATGAAAAGAAAAATAACCAACAATTGCACTGTTGGAAAATAATTTTTTTCAAATAATCATCAACGCGAATCATATGTATTTTTAATTTTATTTGAATATATATTATCAACAGTATATATTTTGGATTATTCACCGCAAAAATTGCTGCGGATATTACGTTTTTTTTACTAAAAAAGAAATTACTTTGCAGATTATATGCCACTGCAGATTATATACAGGAAAATATGGTAATACGGGTAAAATGCAATGTAAGTTAATATAACAGCATTCAATTTTGTCAGGATTGAAATAAGATCCATCAATGTATCTTTTAACAATACTGTATATAATAACATATTATATAATAACATTCAATTGTATAATTTTTTAATTATTATATAATATCATAATGTCTAGATAAAAATTAAATATACAATATATTTAAAAAAAATATTCTTATTAGAAATGTTCTTAAGAACATTAGTCTTACAGAAGGGACAAGCTGCTCCTCTTCTCTTAGGCAATTTTTTTTTATTTGGGGAATTTTTAGGTGGGTACAATATTTTATTTGGTAGTCTGGATTTGTTAATAAAATAGAGATCAAGAATACAAATTTTATACAACATTCTTTTTTAATAATAGTATTTACATTGTTGCAAACGAATTTAGAAATCTATGTTTTAGTTATTTTAATAATAGAATTCTAGATGATAATTCAAGTGCATTTTTAAGTGTGCTCTGCACATTTTGTGATCTTTTAGGATACTTTAAATTCAAATTGTATTGTTTTTTTTTCATAACTTTAAATAATAATTTTTTTATTTTATATTAACTTCATTATTTTTCAACATTTTTATAATTAATTATGGGATGATACTGTAGCAGAGCAGATTTTCCTATATTTTTATAAGTTGTATTTACTTTTTTGAAATTAATGTTCTCATATATTCTTTTTCAAAAATTATTAAGCAATATAAATTGCAGGTTTATTTATCATAATCAGGATAATCACTAAACTTGGAGACTATTTTTATATGGTGTGATTTTCTTTTTGTTGGAGTTTATGAAGGAGTATTTTAAGACAAACTTAGAAATTGATCTCAACCCTTGTATTTTTTTTCTAATTATTCCATATTGATTATTTTTCTGATTAATTGAAATTCATTCAATAAATGATTATTCAATTTGAAACCCAGATATTGGATAAAATTATTCAAAACACACTTGTTAATTAATGTGCAAAGTTGTGTGAAGTCCATCTCAAGATAATTTTAATCATTTTTATGGAAAAAAGAATCTGATTATGCCTATAAACTTATTTATTAATTATCCATTTCATATTTTTAATATTAAACTACTCTTCATTTCATGTTTTAATATACTGGATGTGCTGTTTCACTAGACTGATTGCAAGTGATTAAGATAAAACCTAGAATTCCTATTTGAAATATTGTTTCAAAACTTACTTTTAAATAAAATTAATTATAAACTTTAAAATAAAGTTCAAAATATTATGGGTATGCATATTATTATTTTTTTTTATTTCATGTTTGTTTTGTGCCATACCATTTTAAATTAAGCAGTATTTTTATTTGGCAATGTGAATATTTATGTCACCAAACACGGTAAAAGTTTATTTACAGGTACCCCTCGATTTTTTTGACGCCAAGATAAGCACCGAAGAGGGAATAATAAAATGGCAACCCTTAAACTATGTTTGTAAAAATACCAGGTTCTTCAAACATCTTTTTATTGCCAAAAATTAAAAAGTTTGCCAAAGGGCATTAATCAAATTTGTTATTTACAAATTGAAAATTTTAAAACAAGAGGCTTTATACCATGTACAATTTATTCAGCAACACACTTAAATTATTTGCACTTCACTATCAAGGCATTGAGAATAACTATATTTTTTACACAGAAGAAAATTGTTAACTTGATTACAATATAAATTTACAAAATCTGTAATATAAAATGGCTTAATAGTATCAAATTAACATGAAATATATGATTTTTTAAGGATCGTTGGAATAACATATTAACAGAAACGAGAATGTAAATTTAATAAACATGGAGAATAACAATAAAATATTAAAACAATTTTCCAATACTAATTTTCTTTACAATTATAGAGGAAATTTTATATCAACTAACACTTTAAACTCCAATTTATTTAACTAAAATAACAACTAAGCAAAAATTATAATCAACTAAACTTTCTCTGTGAACATTTCTTTAGTACGTAGTATTTCTGTATTAAAATAATGAAAAATTGAAAGTTTGTTGTGAAACAAATCAGTAGAATAAGAGGGAATAATATGAAAATGTAATATTTAATAAAAATATTTCAATTAACATTATATAGTAGCAAAGACTTAATACAAGTTTATACATAATATTCATTCATTGAATACAAATGCTTACCGGTCAATCAAGAGATTTTTATCTCCCATCCAAGGAATGAGATGCTTCCCTTTGTCGATAAAGGAAGCTTTATCATCATAAGGAAATATTTTACATGAATAACCAAAAACAAACAGCTTTTCATTAGGATCAATAGGTCCCGTGCTTTTAGGTATCATCCATGTACTACTTGCATCCGCCATTGCTGTTTATTTACGATTAAAGAGAAAAAAAAAAGAAAAAAAAAAAAAGTTGTACGAAGCACTGGCGAGGGAGATGCCACTCGTATCTAAATTTAAAATTTATTTTTTATTTTTGTATCCAAATGTAGATAACAGTAATCTTCAGCCAGTAGAATGAATATTGTGATCCTCTTTACTTTCCTTTATTACATTCCAAGATATTTGAAACTGGTTATTGTGAATTTTATACTAATTAAATATATTTGATAGCCGTCATTCTAATCTAAAGAATGTTTCTTTCAGGTAATTTATAAGTTACATTAATACCGCTTTCTTATAATAATGTATTCCACTTTTATGCGGATATTTTGAAAATTCATTTATGGGTGACCTTTGCCAATATTCTTAGGATTATATTCCAAAGCAGTTAATAACATATGTAATTATAAAGTAAAGTATTTCCAGTATGAAAATTTTCAGTGAATAACAATTATAATTTCTACATTCAGATCACAACTGATCTATACACGAAAGATTCAATGGATTGGAATCTAATATCCTCTCTAAATAAGAAAACGGAACACAAATCGTTAATATATTTGAGCGAATCAAGACCACATATAAATTTTTACATGACTTTAAAGATAAAAATAATTCAAATATTTGTTACTGACCGTTGACTACTAACAAGTATTTAATTTGACTGGTTCAAAATTTTTGTCTTGTTGCATTTTAAACAAAAATTTCTTTTGTTCCCTGAAAATTCTTGAACTACGAATTAAAGATAATATACATTATTGGCCATTAAAATTGCTACACCAGGAAGAAAAGCAGATAACAAAATCATGTTTATTGGACAAATATTATACTAGAAATAACAAGTGATTAAATTTTCAAAAAATTTTTCTATATAGATCCTGAGAAATCAGTACCCAGAACAACCACCTCTGGCAGTAATAACAGCAGTTATACGTCAGGGCATTGAGTCAAACAGAGAGTGGATTGCATGTACAGGTACAGATGCCCATGCAGCTTCAACACGATGCCACAGTTCATCAACCGTAGTGACAGGCGTTTGGTGACGAGCCAGTCGATCGGCAACCATTGACCAGACGTTTTCTATTGATGAAAGATCTGGAGAACGTGCTGACCAGGGCAACAGCCGAACATGTTCCGTATCAAGGAAGGTCAGTACAATACCGGCAACATGCGGTCGGGCATTATCATGCTGAAACGTAAGGTTTCGCAGGGCTCGAATAAAAGGTAGAGCCACGGGTCGTAACACACCAGAAATGTAACGTGCACTGTTCAAAGCACCGTCAATGTGAACAAGAGGTGACCGAGACGTGTATCCAATAGCACCCCATACCATTACGCCAGGTGATGGGCCAGTATGACGAGGACGAATGCACGCTGCCAGTGTGCGTTCACCACGATGCCGCCAAACACGGATGCGATCATCATAATGCTGTACACAAAACCTGGATTCATCTGAAAAGATGACGTCTCGCCATTCGTGCGCTCAGGTTCGTCGTTGATCACACCATTGAAGGCGCTCTTGTCTATGACGCAGCGTCAAGGGAAGCCGAAACCATGGTCTCCGAGCTGGGAGTCCATGCTGCTGCAAACGTCGTCGAACTGTTCGTACAGACACTTGTTGTCTTCCAAAAGACCCCGTTTCTTGACTCACGGCTCGTGACGTGGTTGCACGATCCATTACGGCCATGCGGATAATATGCCTGTCTTCTCGGCTGCTAGGTGGCCGTTGAGATCCCGCATGGCATTCCGTCTTACCGTCCTGAACCCATCGATTCCATATTCTGCTAACAGTCATTGGATCTCGACCGACGCGAGCAACAATACTGCGATAAGATAAACCGCAATCCCGGTACGCTACAATTCGACCTTTATCAAAGTCAGAAACGTGCTGGTACGCATTACTCCTTCTTACACGAGGCATCACAACAACTTTTCACCAGGCAACAACGTTCAAATGCAATTTGTGTATGATTAACCGGCTGAACAATTTCCTCATTTAAACACAATGTAGGTGTCGCTACTGGCGCCTGCTTTGTCTGAATGCGCTGAAAAGCTAATCATTTGCATATCACAGCACCTTTATCGTGATTAGTGATCAGTGTTCGGAGTGAAGAACAGAATCAGGACTTTAATTCAAGGAGGCGTTTATTACTTTTCTACTACATCGCAAGAAGGTCGCGTACCAAGTGGCTGGGGCCCGTCGTACTCTGCTCAACTGATATATCACGATCTCCCTGGCGCGTGCTGCCCCCAAGAGAAAAAGGGGGTCGGAATGTATTTCCTGTCCGAACTGTGAGTCCATACGTCCGAGCGTGGGAATTTATTCACCCTTCCCAGATGGGCTGAGAAGGGGAAATTGTCATTTCCGTTACTAATTAAGGACGTGAGAAAGGGATCACTACAGACTATGCCCCCAGCGACTTAGTTCGCGTTACAAAGAAAAATATACAAACATACAAAACATGTAGCTATTTTCAATAATATGAATCATAACAAAATGTTGACATATATTGGTGATTTAATACAGAATAAACCATGAATTTATATTCTTCGTAATATTTAACATATATTTTAGTTTATTAATTTGCAATATTTTTAGCTTTGGTATATAACAAAACATTATTTATCTACATTACATATTCAGTAGTTAAATGTTTTGGAAAATGAATTTTCCTACCACTTCTAGTACTATGCAGTGGTTTTGAAGGAGTCTGAATATCAGAACTATTAGAAGTTTTGTTTGACGTGGTTAATTCGACATTATCCATTTCATCTGAAAACTGATATGCTGGTTTTAATCGGTCGATAGAAACGGTATAATGTTTACCGTTAATATCCAAAACAAAATTTTTATCTGTCCTATTGGTAACTAAATGTGGTCCAGTGTAAGAAGGTGCTAATGGTGGGTTAACTTTATCCGATCTTAAAAATACATGAGTGCAGGTTTTCAGTGAAGAATTTACGTATGTTTTGGATTTCCCGTGGATTGCGGTGGTGATTGGGTTTAATTCTCTCATCATGTTAATTAAGTTTGATACATAAGTTGAGTTAACACACTGATTAGTTAAATTGCTTGAAACGAGGTCACATGGTAATCTAAGTGTTGTGCCATACACTAGTTGAGCACTAGTTGCTTTTATGTTGTTTTTCAGAGCCTTGCGTAAGCCTAATAATACGATTGGCAAAATTTCTGTCCAATTTGTTTGATTGTGAGCTTTTAAAGAGGATTTAAGGTGTCGATGCATTCGTTCGATAATGCCATTAGCTTGAGGATGATAAGATGAGGTTCGAATTCTATTATACCCTAACATATTTGTGAGTTCTTGAAAGAGATGTGATTCAAAATTTCTGCTTTGGTCTGTAGTAATAGTTACAGGTGATCCAAATCGTGAAATCCACCCACGTACTATTGCACGAGCAGTTGTTTCTGCAGTCTTGTCTTCTGTCGGAATGACTTCAGCCCATCTTGTAAATCTGTCAATAATGGTCAAACAATATTGTTTTCCCTCAGAAGGAGGTAAAGGTTCGATAAAATCAATATGTATTTGTGCGAACCGAGCATCCAGTGTGGCAAAAGTGCCAATGGGAGATTTAGTGTGCTGAGTTATCTTAGCTTTTTGGCATTTAACACAGCTGCGAACCAAATCTTTAATATGTTTTTGCATGCCAGGCCAAACGAAGCATTTCGTGATTAAATCAATTGAAGCTGCAATACCTGGGTGAGAAAGAAAGTGTACATTTTCAAATATTTTTCTACGCATACATTTTGGAACGAATGGACGTGGGGTAGCTTGTGAAAGATCGCAATAAAGGTTAATATTTTCTAAACTTTAAGGAAGTATTATCAGTTAAAAGAGTTTGCAGTTCCTCATCTTTTGATTGAGCTGAGGCAAATTCTTTAAAGTCTAGTACTGAAGTAGATATTTTGTCTATCTCAATGCGAGAGAGTGCATCTGCTACAGTGTTATCGGATCCTTTTGTGTAACAAATGTCAGTGGAAAATTGGGAAAGGAAGTCTAAGTGACGTAGTTGGCGAGGACTGCATTTGTCAAGATTCTGTTTAAATGTATAGCTAAGGGGTTTTCGGTCACTAAATATGACAAAAGATCTACCTTCTAACATGTGTCACAATATTTTTAGTGGAATATATAGCATATAACTCGCGGTCGTAAGTGGACCAATTTCTTTGAGATTTGCTTAACTTAACTGAATAAAAGGCTATGGGTTCCCAATTGCTATTTGACATTTGCATTAAGGAACCACCGATTGCTACGTTTGAAACATCTACCCATAAACTTAGTTCTGCTCCTGGGATAGAGTGTCTTAATAGCGTTGCTTTAGCAATTGCTTGTTTTGAATTTTCAAAAGAAATATTTGCTTGTTCATCCCAAATTAATAGTTCCTTGTCATTTGCACTAGAACGAGGGTGTTTCTTTTTGTTTTTATGGCCTTCCAGGAATTTTACTAAGGGTTCTAGAATGTCAGCTGCTTTCGGAATACACCTACGATAAAAATTAAAATGTCCTAAATATCGACGTAACTGAGTTAGAGTAGTCGGTCGAGGAAATTCTGAAATACATTTTACTCGGTCTGGTAAGGGTTCAATACCGCTACTAGATACTTTAAATCCTAGAAATTCAATAGTTGATTTACCAAACTCACATTTTTCTGTATTTATACATAATCCATATTCATTTAATTTGGAAAATAATAGGTCTAAATGAATTAGATGTTCGCTTTCCGAACTGGAGGCTATAAGTAGATCATCAACAAATGCGTATACAAAGGGTAAGTCTCGAGTTACCTCGTCAATAAAGCGTTGGAAAGTTGAGGACGCATTACAAAGACCAAATTGCATGCGCAGACTTTCAAAAAGACCAAAGGGAGTACAAATCGCAGTTTTGTGTACGTCTGCAGGATTAATCGGAATTTGATGATATGCTTTGACGAGGTCGACATGACTAAACACTAGTTTTCCATGCAAATGTGAAGTAAAATCGGTTATGCAAGGAATCGGATAATGCTCTTTAATAGTTTGTGCATTAAGGGCACGAAAATCACCGACCGGTCTCCACTCGACAGTACCCTTTTTAGGCACCATATGCAAAGGAGAAGCATATTGGCTTTTTGAGGCTCGCATATGACCCAGTTCAATCATGCGCTGAAATTCAGCTTTTGCACTTTTTAGCCGGTCAGGTGCTAAACGTCTAGGCTTAGCTACGACTGGTAGACCTTTGGTATTTATATAATGAACCGTATTATGTTTTATAGACATATCAGGATCTGGTAATTTTGTGATATCGGGGTATTTTGATAATATTTTACCATATACATTACTTACAAAAACAAATTTTATAGAAAATATTTTACAGCTAAATATTTTACCATATACTTTTAAATTCGTTGTATTATCTACAAGACGCTTATTCCTTAAGTCTGGGTATAAATTAAAACAATATAAAAAATCTGCACCTAATATTGCACTGGATACATTATAAATATAAAACGAGTAAGTAAAATTTCTTCTTAACCCAAAATTGACCGTTACCGATTTACGGCCATACACATTGATAGAACTACCGTTAGCAGCGCGAAATGTTTGAAGAACGGGAAGTGTGCGTTCTTGTTTAGAGGCGACAATTATAGAAGCATCACTCCCTGAATCAACAAGAAAACACGTACCTGTATTTTTGTCAGTTATGAACATGTGACGAGATGTAAAATTTTCGGAGGAGGAATCCGTCGATCCTACTCCCCCGGAGTATCGTTTCCCTGGAATGAGCATGGAGGTGTACATTTTCGAGCCTTTTTCTTAAATCGGGCATGATAAAAGCAAAGTTTATTTCGTGAAGAAAATCGCTGCCGATGGTAAAAATTCTCCTGGCGCCGATTCTTGCTTCTCGATCTGGATCGTATTTCCGCAATTTCCTTACGTAGCTCCTTTATTTCCTCGTAGAGAGCATCGAAGTTGGATTTCTTTTCTACGGTGAATGATGATTGAGTAGGAACTTGACTGGAGACAGCAAAGGCATTTTGAGGAGGAATTTGTAGAATTCTATCGGCAATCTCAGCAGCTTTGTTGGAAATCAGAGAAGAAATCGATGCTAGGATCGTCTGCACTGATTACGGTTTATTAAGGAAAACTCAGAGTCTTTTTTTTTTAAGTTACGAGTCTTTTGTTAAGTTTGAAACTTAATTAACTTAGACAAAATATATATATCATAAATAAATACTCTTGACGTTATTTATTGGTAAATACCACCATTCAGAAATCTCCCTGTTAGAAATTTAAATATTAACACGGCAACAAAAAAGTTTAGCAAAAAAGAAAGAAAGATAAGAGCTGTAAAAATAATTAGCAGTAATATAAGTGCTTTGTTCCTTATATTTTATGTTAAAACACGTGATTTATTTTTACAAAAATCCATGGAAAATATTACAGATGTGAGTAATTTATCATATTAAAACGAGTTATGAATGAAACGAAAGCTTGATCCTCAACTTTCATCTTCACAGTATATATGTAGCTAATATTTCAGATATCTTTTAACGTTATAATAACTGAATGTACCCGCATCGCTGTAAGCATATCACACAAACTAATATATCACATTGCTTGATTGAAAAGTTCTAGAAGTAAAGAATCATCGATGTTGTGGTTCTCGGCTCGACGTTTCATGCTCCGTAACAATTCCGAAGGCTTCCGGTCTCCCAGATTTTCTCCAGCTAACAACCGCCGAATTTCTTGAGTCTTGCTTTCCGAACACCGTTCCACTAGTTTTCCCTTCAGGTTCTGATACGGGTCTGTTGTGTCTGGCTGCATAATGACATCTCTGACGATGGTTGCCGTTTCTGGAGAAAGATGAGCGACTACATAATTATATTTCGTTTTAGAGTCAGTTATAGGCTTAGGAGTCGCGAGTGCGAAAGTACTTTCTATCATATAAAACCACAACGAAGGGTCTGCTTTTATGAATGCTGGTATGACAACAGCCGCTGACTCCATAATTATGCAGTTTTTATTCAGGAAAATTGAGCATAGATATGAGGTTCAAAAAGTCTCGGGTCACCACTATCGTGATTAGTGATCAGTGTTCGGAGTGAAGAACAGAATCAAGACTTCAATTCAAGGAGGCGTTTATTACTTTTTTACTACATTGCAAGACGGTCGCGTACCAAGTGGCTGGGGCCCGTCGTACTCTTCTCAACTGGTATATCACGTTCCTTCTGGCGCGTGCTTCCCCCAAGAGAAAAAGGGGGTTGGAATGTATTTCCTGTCCGAACTGTGAGTCCATACGTCCGATCATGGGAATTTATTCACCCTTCCCAGATGGGCTGAGAAGGGGAAATTGCCATTTCCGTTACTAATTAAGGACGTGAAAAAGGGATCACTACACCTTCTTCCTTTCGTATAAATTTCACGTCTGTAGCATGTCGCCTACTTGGTGTAGCAATTTTAATGGCCAGTAGTGTACATTGCATATTATTTTTTATTAAATATTACATTTTTTAAAATTTCCTGTTTGAATATTTAAATAACGTATTAGGGAAATGTTTAGCAATAACAAAGCTCATAGTTTAACTCATTTTATGTAATATTGATTGATTTTTATGTTGTGGGGAAACTGAAAACACGAAATTATTAATATTAGCCGATTTCTCATTCCTAAAACAATTCTGTAAAAAATATTTATGCTTCTCTGCTTCATGGTCAATCGCCAGGAGATTATTCAGAGCGTCATAATACATTCTTTAGACATTCATTAGACTTCGGATATTTTCTAACATTTTGGTGGGCAATTCTGTTATATCTCATTTCATACTCATTCATCTGCCGTTAATAGTGTATTTTTTGGTGGTTTTTCAATTCACATTCAACATAGTGTACTGCGAGTCTTTAAATTAAATTCGCTATGGAGTATTACAATGTAAATTCAATATGAACGTTGTAATGTGTATGAGCTGAATGTAAATTTAACATGAACGTACAGTGTACATCCGATATACAGTAAATCCTCGTTTTTACATAAAATCCCGATTTTAAACTGATCACATACCTTTGCGTAATGGCTAAGCTGTAATATGGTCCTATAGCTGCAATGATAATTTTAATTCTTATTTATTAACTAAAATGAAAAAAAAACCCTTTTTATCCGAATACATCTTCATTCCACTTTCTTTTACAATTATCTTACACAAACTTTTTTTTCCAGGTTTTTCTCTTTTTTAATTTTATGGTTGAGATATTTGAATAAATTTTTTATTGAAGATAACTCTGAACTAAACTCCTGATGTTGAAGTTCTTGACTTTTTGTTTTTATACAATTTATGAGGAATTTTTCCGTTCTTATCTAATTTCTGTCAAACAGTCTATGCAACAGAATATAATTTATAGAATTCACAGACCAATAGTTGATACTTGGTCGTTGAAAGAATGGAATGTAAATATCGGAAGATTCTTTTTCAAGGATGAGAATTGTTATTGTCATCGCGAAAAGTTTTATCACGAATAGTATTTTTTTGCTTCGATGATAAAGAAATGAGCTTATTTCCTCAGAGTGTATTTTATATAATTTAAAGGTATTTTTATATGAAATTACAAGTCTCGTGTACTATATACATATTTTCACAAATATAGATAGCGCTTTTTATTTATTTATTTTTTTTTTGCACATTTTACTTAGATTATAAACATTAATGTGTTACCCATAAACAAGACTTTTCTTCTTAATATTGCACCAACATTAGAAAAAAATCTAGACTGATTTTGTGTTTCTAAAAAAAAGTTTAATTTCCTCCTGAGAAAACTTTTTAATAGGGGAAAAATTCAAAATTTACTTATGTTAAAGCAGACATTAAAGTCACACACCAAAATTTAGACTTTCTTATCCATTAGATACCTTCGTTATCATTTGTGAGGACTAAATCCTTATTTTCTAAAGACATTCTAACTTTTATGGTAAAAATTACAGTGAATTTGGCTCATAAATCATAAGTAAATGTAAAAAAAAAAAATAAAAATATAACATTTTTCGTTAATAAATGAACTTTGTATCTGGCATTAGTTGAAATATGTCTCAGACTTGAATTTTGTAAACATTATAGTGTAAATACATAATTTTCTGTGTTGATGTCACGAGTAGTCGATTTTATTAAGTTTTAGTATGATATAAACGATGTGGGTGAAACCACAGGAAGTAACTTTAGCGAAGTCTCTATGGTATGCAGATAATTATTGTTTTTAAATTTTTAATAATTATTTAGTGACAAAATTATATATTCTGTATTAGTTTTGTTATCGTAGTTCAATGTTTAAAATTATATTTAAGTAGATAGGTTTACCCAATGAATGATTCTGCCAGCTAAGAATTTTCTTCCAAAACTACACGTTAATAAGTTATACTTCTATTTTGATACGTTGTTATACGCAAAATTAAAAGTTTTTTTTAGCGTATATATTAAATTTACGTCAATAATTGCTTCTGCTCAAGTAAAAAAATTAAGTTGTTTTCAAATAATAAATGTTTTCAAATAATGTAAATGATTTCATTGTAAAATACGAAACCAACTGTTTCACTTCTGCCATTACAAATAATCTTCACTATACCAAATGTTTATTACAATCTCTAATGTTCCCCTTGTTATTAAAAATTTCTTAATGTGTATCATTCATAAATGTTTCAGGGAGTTAAAATTTTTGTAACATTTACAAAGTCTTTGCTTGGCAAAATTTGTCTTGTATGGAATGCATACCAGTTAGATTATGACAATTGTATTTTTAAAAACATGCAAATATATATATTTAAAATTCTTATAGCTAATTCAAATATCAAAACAGGAAAATTTAAAATGAGTCAGTTCGAGAATTAAATTGTTTTTGGTACTTTGTTATGAAAAAGGATATCATGATTGTTATGACTATAACTTTTCAAACTGGTATACAAATTTAAATCGTTTACAGTTTATTTTAAAAATTGTTATAAAACAACAATTTATTCTTATATAAACTATTTTCCTTAAATTTCATTTAAAATTACATGGAAAAATATCTTAAATTTCATTTAAAATCAAGATAGCTAGATTTTAGATATGAAGAATGATTTAGTTTTAATATTTTTCATTTGTATTATTAAAGACAGTAACATAATAGGAGTTTTTAGACTTAATTATAAGGATTTAATATTTTTTATTAAATCTGGGGTTTATTAAGAAAAGTTATATTGTCAAATTTTCTTATAATGACCATTAAGGTAAGGAGTTATTTGTTTGTTATTACCAAATGTGTAAAATTCATGGTATTTAATTTCTGTTTCTGTGCATCTCAAAAGTTGTTAAATTTGCTTAATATATTAAATTTCTCTGTCTTATTGTCTGTTTCTTATGTCATTGTTTTTTTTTTTTTTTTTTTTTTTTTTTTTTTTTAAAATTTCCAGGGGGGGGGGGGGGAAATTCTAAATCTGGCTTTGAAAAGGATTGAAAATTTTTTTTGCTTTCTCTAAAGCTATTGAATATGATAGCTGCACATTCATTATTATTATTGTCATTTTTATTGTTATTTTTCATCTGGTTTCTTGCTATAATCAGTTTTCGCAATTATACTTCTGTAGAATTAACATTATTCCAAATACGAACTTACAATTTTCCTATTAAATTTAGTCTATGTAACTCATGACTTATAAATGATTATTATGACTTATATAAGATTATGAGAGACTAATTTCTTTTTTGAGTTGATCTTGATTACAAAATTTAAAGTGGGGAATTATATTTTACTTTTTAAGGAATGCACAAACTTATTTACATATAAGTGTTATAATAGCAGTAAAGCTAAATCAGTAATTTGAATAACATTGGTTTTTACAATAATGATAGTATATGCCAAAGTACACATTAGGAGTTCATAGATAAAATGTATTTTAAGCTCACATTAAAGCCCCTTGTAGTTTTGAGCCATGTTCAATTGACAAGGTCAAAACTTGTGCATGCACCTTCTTCTCCACATCCATGCCACACCATTGGAAAGATTTAGGACATTTCTGACAATTGCGGTTTTCACTATATTTGCTTTGGTGACAATGTAGATTATCCTCTGAATAGCACCATTTGGCTATAATTTTTTGCCAAGCAGAAATGACATAGGTATTGGAATTATTTCAGCAGCCCTAATGGCCATCAATCTAAAGGATAACAAGCATATGAGAAATTAAGATTAAGATGGAAGTATTAATAAGTTGCTAAGCTTTAAAGTATATCAGAATACAGTAATCGTATTAAGAATTCATTAGTTTTCTTATTTGCTAATATTTCAAAATAAAAATTGAAGAAAATAGTCTACAAAAAGGAAATAAAGTAGCAGAAATTATGTAAATTATTAAAAACAAATTTTATATTATGAAAATTACATTTAGTTATCATTACTGAAAAATAAATGAAATAAAGAATTTGGAAATTAATAAATGAATTTTTAAAACTAGATATATGTTTAATAAAATAATTTTGGTAAGTTCATTGATTTTAGATAGAAGTTTGCTAATCATTAGAATGTAAAAGCAAAATTTCAGATTTAATTTAACAGTTATGCAATATTATACCATCAAACATTTACACTAAATAATACAAGTCCTTAAATGATGCAATTTTGTGTTATAAATAAAAAATAAAGTTATCTATTTATTTCAATGAAGAAAGTAGTTAACTTTTATATTTTTCTTCACGTTTTGGAAAAAGAATTCTTAAGATTGTCAACAGCTGTTGACACCATATCTTTTTGGTAATTATAATCAATGATATAATATGTGAGTGCTTAAAAAAATATCATTTTGTGTAATTTCTGAAGTTAAAGAATTTCTGTGATAGCTAGTAAATTAAATTAAGGAAGGAAATCTGGATTAAATTTTAAAAATATTCATTAAAAATAGATTCATTTGATGGATCTAATAGCAGAATAATGGAAAAAATATTACAAAAAAGTATATTATAAAAAATTGGGAAATGGTAGAGGTAGTGAGTTCTGTAATTTTTTCAATTATGAAAATTGAGAATTTAAATATAATTCTATGTCTGCAGAAAATAATTAGAATAAAATTCTTATCTTCAGTCTTCTTTTCTTATCGGAGAATGATTTTGGGTGGATAAATTTCTATTATAAAGGAAACAAAATCCTTAAAGATATCATTGGATATGCAGTACATATTATTAGCTAGATAGGAATCAAACTGATCCATTACCTGCCAAGTACTTTTCAAGCCCATTTATGCTTGTCGCTGAGTTTGTCTTTTGACTAGTTTCATGTCTATCAGACAAATTCAACAAAAATATTTGAAAATTAAACCAACATTTATATACCAATTAATAACTTCTTTATCACCCAAATGGAATATATTTTGTAATTCCATAGATTCCATCTCATTGCACAATACTCATGTGAGCTTGAATCACAAATAAAATTTTGCATCAAATGCCAGATTAAAAGTGCAAATAGCACAACTGAAATTACGAATCTCTTTCATTAATTCTCGTGACTAACTTCTCATTAAGTCTAAGTCACAAATCATGTTCATAATTTGCTTTCTATAATTTGTTTAAGAGTTTAAAAAGTCAAATATATTTGATTTATTTATTTTTAAAGGTGATACTTTAAAACTAAAAAAAAAGTTCCTCTCAAATTTCTGAATAAAATTGGATGCCTTAACAAAATTAAAATTTAAACATGCACAATTATGTATTGCAAATAATCTACAACTAATACTTGGCATATACCTGGCAAGTGGCAGCCTGGTTGGTAAGGGCATCATTCTCTTTACCGGGAGGTAGTGAGTTCAAATCCCAGCCTAGTCGAAGATCCATCATGTTTACCAATGGCGACTGGGGTACAATAAATATGTTGTGGTTGCAATGTCCTCCATGTTTCCGTTCCAAATTAATATCTTTGGAAGTGCTTGGAGCCAGGCCATGGGTCTTCTTTGGCTTCAATCTCTAAATCGGAAGACTCAGATGGTGCTGCCATCAATGAGCCAAAGCTATACTTCCATGATTGTATGGGGATGCTTTGTTCAAAAATGGAAGATGCTCTTTCTTCATTCTCCCAGTCCCTGACAGGCAGTCTTGGCTTCACTAAGTGTCATAAGTAATAAGAACAACAATATACCAGGTGTTAAAGTGCTGTCTAGTGATACTTCGACTCCATTAAGATAATTCGCCAATACCAACCCAGATTTGACAGTTAATTGCTTTTGAGGAATTATTTTCAAGGAGGATAAAATCTTCAAATTTTACCACATTTGGCTACTTTTTGCCCTTGGCAAACTGACTGTAATGTTCATTTTAGCTTTTGTCATTTCATTTATCAAGCAGTGAGGCATATCTTATGTAGTGCCAATGCACTATAGTTAAATTAGATATTATGGAGCATAATTTCTGTATAATATATAATTTAATTAACTATTATGATACTCAGAGATAAAAACATTTGAACCAACCTGTGCATAAAAAATTGAACATGCTTATCTAAAATGTAGTCACTTTTTAAAAAAATAAGCTCAAAATAAAAATTTGATTAAAAAAAATATAAATTTTTTTTCCTTATTATTCACTTGAAATGCAGATATACTGAATCTTAAGTTTTCAAACTTAAAATTAATATATTGTAATTTAATTATTTAAGAATTTTTAACAACTGAATATATTTATATTCCTGTATTCTTACTAAATTTCTTTGTGAGGAATATATTCTTAATAACAGTAGGAGACCATATTAATTGTACAATCATAGGGACATTCACTTTAATCTCAATCTTGGTAACGACTATTCATGACTTTCAATGACTTCCCCTTCTAGCCCAATTTGAGATTAACTTTAAAAAAATGATAGGAAATTGTGTACTTTTTAAACTGAATTGTGTACTTTTCATATAATCTATTAGGCCATATACTATTCATCTGAATCCTTAAAAGGTCTGGATCATAATTTGGAATATTGAAAAATATCTTTTATATACATTTGTACCAGTTTTTTTTCTATATAAGTAACTTGCTTGAAAACTATCTGGACATCAATGTGATATATGACCAATCAATTTGATATAAAGATTAATGATCAGTGCTGATTTTTATTAATAATTTTCCTAAACTTTAATCATTCATCACTATTACAAAAATATTTTATCTTTATAAATTTAATAAAGTTTTTATAGAACTTTAATAAAACTATTTTGGATCATAAGTTAAGTAAGAATTTCTACTCTAAATTCTGCTCTTAACGAAAAAACGTCTTTACCAAACCTTTGATCTTAATAACTGTAACTAACTAAAACTTTTAGCTATTAATTAAAGAATTTTTAAATTAAAAGCTTATTTAATCAGTTTGATAAGATAAAGCATTTTGACCTTATTAACTTCAGAAAAAAGGATTTCTTAGTCAAGAAATTGTTCTTACTTAATAATTATAAATATTTTAGAATTCTGGATTATAAAATAACTATTTTAAGTTGAATTTTGGCTTTGTTAAACTAAACTTAAATAGTTAAAATTTTAAATTAATTGAAAATTTAACTTTTAAATTTGATGTTGAACTAACAAATTCCAATTTTGAATTTAAAACACAACTTTTAAAAACTTAATAATACTGTTGAACTTTAGCTCATAAGAAGTAAGGGTTGACATAATTGCAATCAACTTCCATGTAAATCTGACATTGTCATAGAATTGTAATCATTCATGTGTAGATTGAAATTCGTCATATTAGGAATCCCATAGATTGGCTAGATTATAATTAAATATTTAACCATAAATGGCACCACAATGTAGCATTTTTCTTGAAATTCCAAAAACTAATATATACCTATGTATTCATTTTCTTCTTTTCAAAAAAAAAAAAAAAAAAAAAAAAAAAAAAAAAAAAAAAA
>JAPDSC010036014.1:7194-17258 GCA_026290005.1 Latrodectus geometricus
ATTCCATTCATCTCGTCCCCATCTGAGATGCCTTTCTAGCTACATTTTGGGACAGCTCTGTGCCTTGCTTTATTACTAAAAACAAATTATAGCGCTGCCAATAGCATATAAACCAATATAGTGGAGTTGATTTTGATTTAAAAAGCTTTAAATGTCCTTTTTGAATTATAGTATCATTACTTCTGATGGTTAGCATTAAATGTAGATTTTGATGAGTTCCATGTCTACTACCTGATTGCCAATTATTATTTTCGCTTTCCAGTTACTAATTTCATAAACTGAAAGTTTGAAACATTCGGAAAATGTCGCAACAACAGATTAGAGTTTAACCTTTAACTTATCAATAATCTTAAAGTGATCAGTGACCATCCGAGCGTCAGATTCGGAAATATCCTATTGTTGAGATATCGTATTCACTCTTCCGTATCATATAATATGCATAATTTTTTCCCGTCTCTTCGCATAAAAATAAGGAGGGTTATTTTTCATTCGGTATTCAAGATTAATTATTTTCTATGAAAATAGAAAAAATATTGAATACTCCTAAGTTTATAGACTTAATAATTTTTCTTCATAGCCTCTTATTGTTCCAACATATTATATAATAGACTAAATGATTGTTATTCGTACCGAATTTATAACATTCCTCTATTTTTTTTAACATATTTTTGTTTTTACTTTGAGCCCAATTACTAATATCATGCATTTCAAAAATATTTTAATAAATATGTGTTTAACATTAAAAGGTTTTTCGAACAAAATCAAATTACAGGAAAAAATTTCAAATACAGAATCATGGAAACAAGAAATCAATGTAAAATAGTTGAATAGATAAATGGCAAATCAAACAGATACGATAGTGACTGTGCTTGATTTAAAAACTGGAGTCACAGTTAAAGTTTAGTTTTGATTTAATGACTCATTTCAGAATATACATTTTTAATTGTTGAATCGACTATCTCTTTACTTATTCACATATAAACTGTAAAAAAATTATAGTTCAAAATCGAAAGTAAAATAGGGGAAAGTTAAATTTCATTTGTAATATGTACACTGTTTGAAAATAAAATATACAGTAATCTTACATCAGTTTAATTTAATTTAAATAGTATTTGAATAAAGTATGCTGCAGTTAAGCTGTATATCACTCACATTTATTGTTTTATTAGATCTTAATAAAATATTAGTTTGGGGAAAAAGTTATCCATTATTTTTTCGGTAGACGTCTGTAGTGATCGCTATCTCGTGAGGTATCTATCAAACAATTTCAGATTTATGCTCGTTGGAAAGGTGACATTTGACACTAAAATATCCTCTTGCGGTTTTTCGTTTGATTAATTCAGTTACGAGTACAAGGTTTCAAAAATGGAAGACAACAAACAGAAAATTCAATACATTTTCGTTTTTCTCTTGTAACGGTGAAAAAGATAGCTAAATTGTGAAAGATGTTTATCGTCCTATATAAGACTGTAACAACATGTTACGTACAATTTTTGTTTCGTCGTTTCCGTTTGGGTATTTGGATGCTAAAGATGCACCTCGCATGGATACAACATCGTCGAGAATATCTATAAAATATCAAAAATTATCAAACTTGACAGCAGATCAGCAGTCGTAGCTTCGCACAAGACCTAAAAATCTACATGAAAACTGTTTTAAACCTTTTTACAAAGCGAATCTGAAAGAAGTTACAAAAAGTTCACGTAAAAATAATGGATTTCTTTTTCCCCAACCTAATATAAATATTTTGGCGATAAAAAAAACTGTGTAAATAGATATACATTGAAAGAGAGATTCCTTAGTTATATACACAAAATTAAAGTTAAAAATTCAATGAAACTTTATAAAAAGATGCCATTACTTCCACTTCATATAGTGCTGAAAGCTTAAAAACCTAGTATAGCTTGCAATTGAAAGCATTGTTAAGTATAATATTACTACCGCAATTTTTTATTATAATGTTACTGCTACTACTACAATTTTAGAGAGTGAAAACTTTTATTTGGAATTCTCGAGTTAAAATCACAAATTGAAGTTCTTGTAGTTATTTTACAATCTTGGATTACCTCTTATGATTTTATTAAATATTTATTTTCACTGAAATTATAGTAAAATTATTTATTTTACTTACGTAGAACGAATAGCTTACAAGAAATTTTAAAAAGTAAATTTCCTGCAGCAGGAAAATTTGTGTATTCAAGAGAATATACTACATAAAAGTATTTATGATCTACAAAGTAAATTTAATAAATAAAACTATTATTTTTTATTATTTTTCTACATCTTTTTAGGGAGCTTAAGTTTTATTTTATACAGAAAAAGTTTAATTGTTAATTGCTTTAATATTTTTACATATTTCTATGTTTAGATATGATTTCTCAGACAAAATAAAAACATTTGCGATTATTCACCAATAAATTTCCTATTATAATTATTTGTAAATCAAAATATTTAAGACTTTTACTATATTAGTTATACAAAATCTCTTACTTAAAGAAAAATGATTCGAATTTAATTACATTTTTCAAACGGCTATTTTTTTAAAATTCTATTAAAAATTCTTCCGTTAACATTTTATACAAAATATCATAATTATCTCTGCATGACTAAATACATAAATTTTTAGACTTTCTTAATTAGCAGTATGAATGATTTTTAATTTAATTGCACATATGAGATAAAAACTATTAAATTTTTAAAATTTTCCCATCATATTAAAATAACCATAAATAAAGAAACCTATAAATGGATTAAATTCCCAGATTAATACGTTCTTTAATTATAACTTTTAATTAGATCGAAACAAAGGCCGCAGATTCTCCAGTACAAAAAAGTAATATTAAAAAGATAAACCAACTTTTTTAATCTTACCATAGATTCGGAAATCTGTATACATAAATTTTTAACTTAAAAAAAAAAACTGGAAGTATTTTGTAAATATTCATAATTAATAGTAAATTTTTTATAATGACTTTATAGAATATAATGGGTTATTCATTCCTACAAAAAATGTAATAATATAAATTTGCAATTGATTTTGCAATCAAAAATGAAGGGAAAATTAAACTATACATATATTCTCAAATTGCTTATGTGGTGCTGTTGGGATATATGACGTCATTCATCAAATATAAATGTATTAATATTTAATGGAAGAAAATTTACTGTAATTGAACACTTTTCATAAAAAATATAATTTGCTATTGAGATAGAAAATTAACTTAAATTACATAATGAAGTTCATTTGCTGGCAGGTATTAAAATTAATAATTTCAGTTATAAGAAAAACATGTCGCATTTGACTAGAAAATTTTCATATTACTTTAAAATGTATTAGTAGTAATTATATTAATTGTATCTGCAAAATAAAATGACGTTATGTTCAAGGATATTTCAAGAAAAAAAATTTTTTTAATATTACAAAGATTAAAATGGAAATACAAGACGTCTATAAAATATTTGACATATTTTGATGCTTAATTAATTATATTATAAAGATAAATTAGATAATTACATAATACGCATTACAAAGATAATATGAATTAATAACATTAAAGGTGAGACAGATTCAACAAATTGCATAGCCCTTGGGAATGGGTTTTTTCGTTATACGGATAATACAAAGACAAAAATCAATTTCCAGTCAGATATAGGAAAACATATGAGCTATTGCGGTTGTAATCCTGACCATTAGGTCACTACTTTTTCCATCTATTACCAATGCCCTTTATAAATCCCCAAAAGGAAAGTTCTGTGAAGTTGTATCAAGTGATGTGGGTGTAAAAAATGACCAACAATTAATAATACATAAAGACGATATTTATAAATGAAAAACTATTCAAATAAAAATATCCCAAATGTTTGCGTATATTTTTACAACTATAAATTGAAATATGTCATTTTATAAACATGCTGAATATTTACTGAAAATTGTAAAAATGAAAATGTGCAAAAACAATATCTCGTATTCAAGAAAAAGAAAAAATAATTTTAAGGAAAATAAAATATAATATTTGTTATTTAGTAAAAAGTTGATTTACGAATTTTATCTTAATTAATTTTATATAAAGCAAAATAAAATAAGATAGTTTCTACCATAAAAATTAAATGTTGTTTTACTATGTTGAAATTCTGTTTAGTGATAATGATAAAGATAACAAAGCGTGTAATTATTTTAAAATTACTAGGAAAAGAAATTGGGCACAGATGTCGTGTAATCCACAAGCTAATTTTTGACTTTTTTTGGTGACGAAAATATGCTGCCAAGATGACGTAATTGTGACGCAATAAATTCCTGAAAATGCTTATGCATCTAAATGATAATCTGATAAATAAAAAACGTAGATATATATTTTTGAAATATTAGTATTTTTAAAAAATAAAACATAAGAATATTAAGTGAAATACGAAAATGGAACAAAATGTTCTAAATTTTTTTGTGATGAGGTAAGCACTAGGGCTGATAAATAAAATTTTGCACATAATTCTTATTATGCTCCATCTTTAGAGCATCATAAGAACTAGGTTGTCAGATAAATAAGGAAATCCGCCAAAAATATCACCAAACTCAAAAATTGGCATGATGGTTAAAAAGACATCTGTGCAATGAAATTGATAAATGAATGTATGCAAATTTATAAGAACTCTATTTAAAAATGCCATATCAATTTATTCCATTACAATTTGAAAGTTTCTTCCCACGACTTTTTTTTATAATGTGTATTACTGCATATTTTTCTTATCTTTAAGAGTATGCAAACCTTTTCACATGTTTTCCAATATAAATCTTTTATATTCATTTCTTTGTTTATAGTCACTAAGTTTGTATCAGTTCGATGTTAATAAATGAAAAGTTTAAATATTTGAATGTAAAATTTTTCCTTGGGAGATACGGCTTTGTATGTTTAATGTCTCAGGTTTTATTTTATGAATATTAATAACTTTCACTACTCAATTTGCAAATCATCACCTAATCAAACAAAAAAAAAGGAATGACATGAACTCAAAAGTTTCCAATTAAAGTACATGATTGTGTTTGGAGGCACATATCATTGCATTTAAGAAAACAAAATATGACGCAACCCATTGTTGAGAACGGAATTCTTTTGTTCCGTTCTTTGTTTAAGAACAGAACTCCATAGTTGTATTGTCAAGACAGTGTGTTCGACATTTATGTTAACAAAGAAAATCGGAAGAAAGCGAATCACTGCCAACTTCGCAAATCGTTCCCAACCAATTCAAGCAGCAATAAAATCCTTAAGTGCTAGAAACAAACGATCGGTAGCTGCTGTCCATTTCTTACATCAGCTCTGGAATCTACATGAAGGAAAAAAATTCGAAGAATAAAATCGTTCTATTTATTGGTGGACAGCAATATATTTGTGCATTTCGTATTTTGTAAAATATTTGTTATTTTTTTTTTATTATTATTCATTTACATTTTTACATCGCACTTAAGTAAATGCACTGTTGCGCATGAGGAGGAAAAAAAAAGAAACCTGAGCAATTTATAATAAAAAAACAAATAACCCTTTTATCTCAAAATTATGCATGCAAATTTCTTTATCACAGATATTAAAATTATCATATTTTTTTAAACTAAGTTATAGGAATTTCAGTTAGACTTGGATTTAAAGTGACCAATTAATGACATGAAATATCTAACAACTGTTTTAAAGTTTCTCTTCTTTTGCATATATCGTCCTTACAAAAACGGCCTATTATGCTGTTACGATATATTCAAATGCGCAATTAAGTGACTTGAAGTGTGATAATATATTTATTTAGACTAGGAGAAGACGGTTTCATCAAGCCATTTACAAGGTATGATACATCTCTACAGCTATCTACAACCCTTCTACAAGGTATAGTAAAAATGGTGCTCTAAAAAACT
Organism: Latrodectus geometricus; assembly: GCA_026290005.1. Lineage (NCBI taxonomy): Eukaryota > Metazoa > Arthropoda > Arachnida > Araneae > Theridiidae > Latrodectus > Latrodectus geometricus. Next base: position 13,088 of record JAPDSC010036014.1, read on the forward strand.
TGCTGCAAGAAAGAAAAAAAAAAAAAAGTCTGTTAGACCTAAAAATCACTATAGCGTTGCAATATTGGTGAAAATATGCTTTAGGTCCCCTACTTGGCACTTTTTCGAAATCGCCGATGCCATGACAAAAATTCTACCGCTATTTCAAAGGGAAACTTAATTAGCGAGCAATGAAAAGGCTAAAACGAAAGAGTAGTTAATGAGCATGCGCGAAAAAGTGCATCAAATTCGCGAGTTGGCGAAGTAGGGGACCTAAAGCGCAATTTAACCGCGATATTTCTTGATAACACGAAGTTACAAATCTGAACATGATCAAATTATTGTCCAGTATTTAATGTGCCTCAAGCGATCCGATACCATTTATTAATTATATCATCATAATAATGGCCAGTTACGTATTATATGTCCGTACCTGACTTTGTGTGCTTATAACTGATTATAGAAAATCTTTGGTATCATTTAAGCAAGTATTTCACCCATTCATTAAGGTTTGTATTTTTCATATTAGTAACGTATTTTATTTTTGTGTGGAAGCCAATGGAAAACAAACCCTCACGGAATGATACATAGAAAGCTTTTTTCCGTAAGTTATGTATATAGATGAAGATAATATCTGTTAAAGTGATGGCATTATTGTACAACTGCATTTTTATTACGGATTTTCATTCTTGTAGAATTTACACAGTTAAATACTCCTTCCCATGCGTAGTGACAGTAAAATACAGCAAAAAATTTCTGCTTATTTTTAATGTCCTCCTACTCACTCACCCACTCACTTTTCTAAATTTGTCTACGTTAAATCAAATTATCTAAACCATGCTCTTCTTTTTCGTTTTATTGTTTGTAAAATAAAAGCGTTATATCAAAAATAATTGTTTCGTTATTTGTGATAATGTTCATTTGAAAGAATACGTACGCAGATGCTATCAGGAGTGATGTGCAACTTTGTGTCATTTCTAAAAATTTCTTGTGATTGTATGTATTTCTTTTTCATTTCATCTGACATGTTCACTGTAAATACTACCTTTCATGAAACATATTATATATATGGTTTATTCTTGATATTATCTTGCTTGATGAGATTTGATTCTTGTAGCTAATCTTACAGAGATAGAAATTTGTGATTTCTAAACTATATACATGGTTGAACTCCTAACTGTACTAATTGGTTTACGGATTAAATCCCACCATGAAAAAAATAGTTTTGGCACCATATTTTATTACGTTATTAGGTAGCCCACTTACGGCTTAAGACTGCTGTAAGGAATATTAACTTCCACCGTGTTCGGCAGGAGTTTTCATAGATTGTGGGCCGTAATCACGTGTCTTAAGAGAGAAAATTTGGAAAGTCCCCAAGCACCCACCCCGATAGACATGTATGTAGAAAGTTACAGCCCCATAGAAAATACACTACTGGCCATTAAAATTGCTGCACCAGGAATAAATGCAGATAATAAAATGATATTTATTGGACAAATATATTATACTAGAAATAACAAGTGATTAAATTTTCAAAACATTTGGCTGGATAGATCCTGAGAAATCAGTACCCAGAACAACCACCTCTGGCAGTAATAACAGCAGTTATACGCCTGGGCATTGAGTCAAACAGAGATTGGATTGCATGTACAGGTACAGATGCCCATGCATCTTCAACACGATGCACAGTTCATCAAACGAAGTGACTGGCGTTTGGTGACGAGCCAGTCGATCGGCAACCATTGACCAGACTTTTCTATCGGTGAAAGATCTGTAGAACGTGCTGGCCAGGGCAACAGCCGAACATGTTCCGCATCAAGGAAGGTCCGTACAATACCGGCAACATGCGGTCGGGCATTATCCTGATGAAATGTAGGGTTTCGCAGGGCTCGAATAAAGGATAGAGCCATGGGTCGTAACACACCAGAAATGTAACGTGCACTGTTCGAAGCACCGTCAATGCGAACAATAGGTGACCGAGACGTGTATCCAATGGCACCCCATACCATCACGCCAGGTGATGGGCCAGTATGACAATGACGAATGCACGCTGCCAGTGTGCGTTCACCACGATGCCGCCAAACACGGATGCGACCATCATGATGCTGTACACAGAACCTGGATTCATCTGAAAAGATGACGTCTCGCCATTCGTGCGCCCAGGTTCGTCGTTGATCACACCATTGAAGGCGCTCTTGTCTATGACGCAGCGTCAAGGGAAGCCGCAGCCATGGTCTCTGAGCTGAGAATCCATGCTGCTGCAAACGTCATCGAACTGTTTGTGCAGACACTTGTTGTCTTCCAAACGACCCCGTTTCTTGACTCACGGCTCGTGACGTGGTTGCACGATCCATTACGGCCATGCGGATAATATGCCTGTCTTCTCGGTTGCTAGTGATAGGTGGCCGTTGAGATCCCGCATGGCGTTTCGTATTACCGTCTTGAACCCATCGATTCCATATTCTGCTAACAGTCATTGGATCTCAACCGACGCGAGCAGCAATACTGCGATAAGATAAACCGCAATCCCGGTACGCTACAATTCGACCTTTATCAAAGTCAGAAACTTGCTGGTACGCATTTCTCCTTCTTACACGAGGCATCACAACAACTTTTCACCAGGCAACAACGTTCAAATGCAATTTGTGTATGAGGAACCGGCTGAACAATTTCCTCATTTAAACACAATGTAGATGTCGCTACTGGCGCCTGTTTTGTCTGAATGCGCTGAAAAGCTAATTATTTGCATATCACAGTACCTTCTTCCTTTTGTATAAATTTCACGTCTGTAACATGTCGCCTTCTTTGTGTAGCAATTTTAATGGCCAGTAGTGTAGTTTCCAATTTTAAATCACGGTCAATAGAGAAATCCACACGTGAAATTCCAAACGAATCAAAATTAGGCCTTATGAATGCTTAAATCATGCAGACTCTTTCAATTTGGCAGTCTCTGATTAAGTCAAGTAGGTTTTTTTTTTCAATCTTTTAAATAAATAGGGAGTTAGGCATACGCAGCGGACATTTCAAGCCTTAGACTCGCTTCGCGAGTAGGCAGTCAGCTCCAAGCCTATTTTTGTTTCATTCCATACTATATGCATTGTATTCATTTTGGTGCAACTATGCTTTCATCATCCCTTAAATACAAAATGATGTGTCTCATATCTGAATTTCATGTCTATCAGATGATTTCTCGCGGAGTTATTGCAGAAAAACCACCTGTTGCTTAAGTTTTGCACATCAGTGTACATTCGAATGCATTCAATCGACTTGAAAATACTTGATATGAGCTACGGACATTTGCAAAAGATGGACCGCACGATAGTCAGTACAGTTTACGCACATTATGGGCTCATCACAAGAGTTATCAAATTTAAATAACTTATATTTTGAAGTAGGTCTCAGAATCAAAATATGAATACGAAATCATAGTAAAGGAAGTCTAATAATATAATGACATGGGGCTTAAGAATAATCTATTATTAGTTGTTACAAACTTTTTGATTGGTGGCATACTTTGAATGTATCCATATTTCGTTATAAGCATAGAATTTCAGAAATAAAATTGGAAAAATCTTGTTTTTATTAAACATGATATCCAATAATAAAGTATTCTACAATAATTTAACCAATTATTTTTAACATAATTTCCTTAGCTGGTATAAATAAAAAAATATTAGAAATTAAGATTCATGGAATGTTTTTTAACTCTTACTTTTTTTTCAGATTAATATATTCATTTCATAAAATTTAAGAAAAAAAGTAATGATTTTTCTCAATTTTCATCTTATAATTAATAACATTAATTTAACATTATTATAATAGTCTAGCAATCATTTGAACGATTAAAGTGTATTAATATATAAAGCTAAGATAATAATAACTTTAGTAATCGTTTAAAATGACATCTTATAAACACATTTTATAAACTTTCTTCAATATTCATATTTAAGCACGTACCAAATCTTTAAGAAATATTTAAGTGAGCTTTCAATTTCTTAAAATTATTTAAATGTACTTTGCTGAGTTTGAAAAGCAATTAAGCTAAAATTCAGATATTTATATGTCCTCATCGTGCTACTTAAATGCTTGATATCCGTAATTCAATAATTTATATACAAGAATCAATATGTTTGCTGAAAACTCAGACACTTCTTGAATTTGAAAAGAAATACAAGATTGAATTTCTTTTCAA
>JAPDSC010036026.1:0-14952 GCA_026290005.1 Latrodectus geometricus
TATAATCTTATTATCTCTGCTTTCATACATGTTTCTAATTTCTGTTTAAAATTTATGAAAGTTATTTATTAAAGTACTTTCATTTCTTTCTCATTCAAGAGCATTATCTAGTCATAATCTAAAGCAAATTTAAAAATCTTTTTTTTTTTAAATAATGCCTTAAAATATTCTAGAAAACTGATATTATATTTTTTAAAATATATGTATGAAGCAAAAGGGAACGAGTAGCTTAAGAGAACTCTTTGAGTTCCTTTTTGCTAAATTAACAATAAAATATTTTTAAAAAAAAATTGATTTCAAACAATCAATATATTTAATAAATATTTTGAAATTATATTTCTCAAAATATCATATTTAGAAATAGTTTTAAGGATTTTACAATCTATAACGTAAAACTATGCATGATATTCTATTCATATATGTAATTATTAGGATATATATAAGTAGTTTTTTTTCATAATCCCAAAGTTCAACATCGAGTTCATTCACCGCTAGGAAAATGTGGCATCTCTTCTCTATGTCCATCGCCAATCAACACCTTCCACTAAAATTGTACATGGTGTCACAATATATCATTCTCTATTATGCTACACAAAAGAAACTTTTCTATCTGCAATTTACGCATATCACAAAGACATTAACTTGAAAGGTTACACCATTTACACAAGGAGGGAATGGGTCATCACATAAGAGTAAACCAAATTGCAATTTTTTTTATCGCATTCATTCTTCACCTCCAGTATTTTTATTTCTTTTACATTACCTGACCCCCAATGGAAAAAGTGGAATGGGGATCTGCTGACGGGGGTAGGTAGCCCTGTAACCGAATCCGCTAGGCCCATCGGCAGATCAAACGGTGACCTGGCTTTCGCTGGAGGGGTGTTGGCCGTGAAGGACAGGTAACATCCTGTCCATCAATTTTTTTGAAGACCGTGACTTGGTCGACGGATTTTACTCTGTCTTACAGTAGCTAAGTTACGTATCAAATAAGTATGAGGAAATGAATAAGAATTTGATAGAGAATATATATAAAACGGATCTGAAATCTTATTTTTTTACAGATAGAAAACGATTCGTTTCGAGAAAGAATTCAATTCTTTTAAGAATATCTCAAAAAGTGTTCACAGACGAACAAAAAAGAAATCTTCAAATCGTTGTGCCAATATATTGTAATGATACAGCAATAGAACAACACAATGAACGCAAATTTTCTTCTAATATAGAAAATGGAGTTTTCAAGTATTTTTTTTTAATTTAATGTATTCTAATTTAGGAAATTGTGATTTGTATTAATTGATTTATGATTCACTATTTTTGAAATTTTTCCGAAAATATTCCTAGATATTTTTTTTGACGTAATTCTTAAGAAGTGTTAAATTGGTTGATGGATACGAGACTGTTATGTCACTTTGGCAATTAGTAAACGTGCTAGCAAATTATTTTGGAAAATACTATTAAATGCAATACAAAATTGATAGCAGATATTAGGTCAAATAAAACTGGAATCTTTAGCAAAACAAATATCCAACCTTTATGGTTTTGAAACAAACTTTTCCCATTTTATAATGAAACAACAATTTTTTCATTTAATAAATTATAGCTGACATCGTTCAAATCGTTATTATAAATAACAGTCATTTGGATATTTTTAATAAATTGAAACTCTTGTGAATTCCTTATATTTCTTAAATTTTATAAGACTATAAATGAGTCAAAATTGATAACACGATAAGTTGATTTAAGTCAAGTCAGACCCAGAATTTACGCTCTTGGAGTAAATTAAAATAGAAAGTGATAGACAACTCATGTTTTATACATAAGATGCGGTAGTCTATGTTACAGGCTCAACAGGAAGCTGTGTGATGATGACCTTTGATTACCAAGCCCCTTAGTTTAGGTGAAATAGGTGGGCTGGCTACTTTACAAGAAAATTATTAATGGAAAAATAATCATTGAGATTTATATAACTTTATGGGAATCTCGAGTATATTTGTCAATAAAATAATCATGTCTTTGAAAACAGAAAATTAAAAATCTGAAGAAAATCTTAAGCAAATTTTTTTTAAAAACTTAACTATTAATTTTTATTTTCAACGAATATTTTAAATATTTTTGTGCATTATAAATATAAGTATAGCTTTGCAACTATTTAATCATTCAAGTTTGAAAGATATTTCTAATTAATGTGGTAACATTAACACACAGTTATATACTCCATCGTTTTGTGAAAAAAACATTTTAATCAACAAGCATTTTTAGTTCAGACTTTTTGTAAACAAATTATTTACAAACTTTTTTAACTATTGACACATGATCTAGATTAACCTCTAGAAGTTACTATGCATGTTGCCAATAAAATTAAAATTTCATTTATTTCCTAATTGATAAAGTTGTATAAGATGTGGTTATGAATAAAGTATGTAAATTAAAGAGATAAATAAAACGGAAAACTTCAAATTTATAAATTCTCAAATGCAAAAACTTTAAAAAGCTGAAATCTTAGGAAATATCCAAAAATTCAAAAGTTATATCTATTTCACGAATCGTAAGCTAAAAACTTGAATCCATCTGAAGTTTTCAGTTATTAATACAAAAACAAATTCTACATAAATTACCGTTAACAACTAATAATGTTTCAATATATATATTTAGTAAATAGGTTTTATTCTTTAATTTTCAATTATCCTATTCTGTTACATCGTGTATCCATAGAATATATAACTGAAAGAGTATTTTCTAAAACCTACTATTTATTTGTAACTTGCTGTAAACTGATAAAATTCTTCAAGTGTTTTAATAATTTCAAAACTAGTGAATAAAATAACTTTAATACCATACATGCAAATAAACACATAAATAAATTTTAGGCAAGAAATGGAGTAATCAGTATTACTGTTGCAGTTTAATATTTAAAAATTAAATTTTGTTTAAAAATGTAATTGCTTTGATTACTTCTACTTAAATTGTAATTTTGAATTTCATTCATCTATTCTGCTTTTATATGATTCGTACTTTAAAAGCAATATCTATACAATATTTAGAGTTTTTAAATTTATAGTAAACTTTTCAATTTTAATTAGTTGAAAACTATCTGTAAATTTGCTTTGTCACTTTTTATGTTTCATATAAGATATTCTCAAATTTTCTCTTAATTTGTTAAATACATAATGAGTACGAACTCAACAAACTTATAAAAAGAGAGATTTTAAAGTTATTATACTTTTTCAAATTTATCATCAATTCGAATTTATCTTAAATTTAGGAATAAAATAAAAATGAATTTTGTAAATGTACTGATTTTTTTCTTGTTAAATAAATATATATGTATTGTAAAATATATAGGATGTGTTCAAATTAGTTACATTCAATACTTTATTCTCTTTCAGTAATTAGAGGTTAAATGCTTTCTAAATTTTTTTTTTCCTTTTTAAAAACATATTTTTTGATGAGGCTTTATTTTCTGTACCAACGCATACAACATTAAATCACTTAGTGTTTATGGCTTAAAAGCTCAAAGCATTAGGAGCCTATTTTATTAATCTGTTGGACCACCCTCCACCAAAATTCAACATGAATGACGTTATCTGATCAATTATAATTGAATCACAATCACTGTCCGGACGATCAGCGTCAACTTCACTTTTTATTGGTTAACTAGGTCAGCCTCTAATATTTTATGTATAAGATGCAGGTCGTTGGATTTAATTTCGCACTGGGGGTGTTGTTTACCTTGAGGCCCTTGCATAGGCGACTCTCCACTTAAAATAAGCGTTATAGATAGCTATTAAGGCAATTTATTATCGAGTTAATCATTTTGCAGACGTTAATGAAAAACAGTGGATTTGATAACTTTCACTCAATTTCATACCTTTACGCTCATTAATGTACTAATATGTATATACTGATTGGGAATTAGGTGTGACTTTTCGCGCATTCTTCTATAACCTATAATTAATTTCGTAATCAATTATGTTAGGGAATGCTGATAAAATTCTGTATGTATTCAGACATTTTATTTAAATTAATTTCATAAAGTGATGTTAAATATGTTATTAATTTTTTAAACTATTTGCACATATATTGGATATAGTTTTAGTTTATTTCTATTTGTTATTATTGAAATAAACATTAAAATTTTATCTAAAGACAGATATTTTTTGTTATAAAACAAAGTTAAGAGTAATTTAATAATAAAGCAAATTATTATACATTTCTTAAAAACTTGATATATTATTTAGAGAATATATTTAGTTGGTCCTAATTTATTATTTTTTATTTAATTTAGAAGTTTTGACAAAAAATATATTTTAAAATGATATATTATTTTAAATATTCAAGTTTAAGATAAGCATGAAATTAAAATGTGTGTATACAATTCATTTTATATAAATCAATATTTTAGTTAAGTTCATAAATATGTTCAAAAGCAAAAAATTTTCCTATTTGTACAGCAAATTTATTTCTAATGCTAACTTTTTTTAAAAGTTTGGAAGCCATTTTTATCAATGGTTTTAGAATGATATGTTTTTATATTAAAATATTTACTTTTCACTTTCGAATGCATCTAGGTTAAATATGGAATATTAAATTTCTATAATGTATATTTTTATTTTGCATATTTTCACGCTAATTGAAAATAGTTATTAAAAAAGAACAAAAAACTCTTTGTTATTAAAAATTTTATTAAAGAAACTCTTCGTTACCCATAAATATTGATGAATTCATCTTCCAAATTATTAGTGAATCAGGAAGTAAAAAATGTTTTAAATATAATGTATTACAATAAATTGCATTTAACTAAAAGTACAATATTATGTAATAGATATTTTATACTATGTAATAGAATTGAAAACACATCCATGGAAACATCATAGGTATCATCACGAGGCTTATACATTACTCCTATTTGAAGTAAATGCACAACAAAATTTTATATGTTAATTGGGAAAACTTTATTGTATGTCACAAAGGATAAAATGTAATATATGTTAAATAAGTTCGTAATCACACATATTCTGTCAAAGCTTTTTAATCATAATATTTGTAAATACTTTGAATTCATAAATTCATATGAAACTTTATAAAAATTACAAATCTTAATGAATTACTTTTACTATTTTTAATATTAATAATCGTATGATGTTATTTTTAACATTAGTAATTCGCATTTTTCTTTATTACATGAAATTTGCAAATCTATAGATAATTAAATTTTGAAGTATAATGAGCTAATGAAATATTAATGATTATGAAACAAATAATAATTTGATTGATTAAAAGGCTTACTTATAATGAAATTTAAAATTTTATCATCATTATGATGATAAAATTTTAAATTTCATTATATCTAATAATAATTTAGAAAATTATCTCTTGGTATCAGATGGGCTCTAATTTTATAATCAATAATATATGAAGACATTGAATATTCAGTTAGAGTTTTAATATAAATAATTTTTTTAAATTTAAACTTTTTTATTAAGTTGAAATTTATTTACATATACTTTTACACAGTTTGCAATAATGAACATTATCAATAACTTTCCTAATAGGATAATTTTTTTATTAGTCGTAGAAATTGCTTCAAATGTGAACAAATAAAAATTAAATAGTTTAAAAGTTTCCACAGTAAAAAACTGAATTATTTTCACTGTATTCTTTTCAGTGTTATGAATATTTTATTTCGAACAAATTATTGGAGACTTAGTTTTATTTAGTTATAATTAATGTTTATTTAGTTTTATTTGTTTGTAAGATGAAACATTTTAGTTATAAAAATTTACGTTTAAAATTATCTTTGAAAACTATAAGAACAACATTAGAAACATTAAGAATAAATTCAAAAATATGTTTGAATAAATATCTTACACGAAATATAAAATTTATTAAGATGTATATTTTTGTCAAAGATATTGTATTTATTTTGGCGTGATTCTTCTGGACAGAAACATGCAAAAAGCATGATTTTCATCTCATCTGAGAAAATTGCATCTGAAATTCTTAGACTCCCAAGATTGAAGACTCAAGCAATTGTAGGCTTCATTACTGGGCACTATCATTTCAGGAAACACCTTCATACAATGGGGCTTTTTAAACAGGAACCAATTTGTAGGAAATGCCACGCAGGGGTAGAATCAGCTCGCCATATCCCATATGAGTGTGATGCTCTTGCCCTTACAAGATTCACTACTCTAGGTAATCCATATCCTAAAGAGTTACACCTAAACTCCATTGAGGGCCTATCAGACTTTATAAACAAAGTAGGTGACCCAAGAAATTGGAACTAGGAAAAAATTGGGCTTGGAGCATGGTACAAAATGCAACAATGCAGAGGTGCCACATATCTGACAAGCTCAAGAGAAGAAGAAGAAGATTATATTTATATCCTCATACTTAATTATATATGTATGTTGTTATAAGAATAAATTAATAATTATTGGGCTAAATTAATAATTAGAATAGATTTTTAAAAATAAAGGATGAAATATGTATACTCAAAATTAATTTGAATCAATTATTAATTTGAATCAATATGTATACTCATTATTAATTTGAATTATTATAATAAAAAATTGTACAAAATACAGGCAATACAAAATATGCTACATTTTATTTGAAATAATATTTTTGTTTTTCTTATGATAGCCTCCTATTTTTGAGTAGATAAAATACAAAGAAAATAACAGGAAGTATGAAGAGTCCCATCTTCATTCAAAAGAAAAGAACTCGTACGTTTTGCTCAGTGAAGCGTGCAACCCTTTCATTCATAACTTCTTGTACATCCTTTGAAGAGCGTGGATAGGTTAATGCTTCGTCCGGTGATCTAGAAAAGAATGTGCCGCCGATTATCTTTTTATTCGCAAAGATTTATGGGATGATTACAGATTAAAATGATTTAAATGTTTTACTACATTAAGCAAGAAATTCTTTATATAATACCCCATTTACTTAAAAAATAAATATATATTAAAATGGAAATAAAATAGGAAATATTTTAAAAGTAAATACATTTTATATTGCATTACATGGATACAAATTCATTTATATTGCTTTTAAAAACTTGGGAAAAGCAAATCTCTATTGCAAAAATCTTACACTCCTCTGATATAGAGGTACAGCAATACTCTTAAAAGGAGAGCTGAAAGTACTGTTTAATTGGTAAAATACATTATATTTTTTTATTTGTGGTAGTTAGATTTCCATTAATTTGTGTTGATAGATAGTTAAGCTAATTTCATATTTAGTAAAAAAAAGTGATAAATCACCAATTAATAAAATATTATTTCTCCTGTCGAAAATGTTTTTTTCTTTAACTGATTATGTTCTAAAAAAAGCAGGAGTCTGGAGTCTTATATGGTTTCCGAAGAAATAGACCGAAATAAATATAAAGGTAACTTTTAAATGTTTTTTTATCAATAATATCGGGAAAAAAAAAAACAAGACAAGATTTTTTATATAACTTTTTCTTATTTAATTATGTTCCTTTCATTATTCGCTGAACCTTACTTAGGGTAAAGCACTTCCACTTGTCAGCAAAAATAAGCAAATCGGAAGCCTCATTAGCTAAAGTTGCTTATGTAATATTTAAACATCCCCTAGATATTGTAACATCTCTAGAGACATATAAATAAAAGCAAAATAGCTTATTCAATACAAAACAAACGAGAATTTGTATATTAACATACACGCATAAATAACATCGTGAGAAAACGGAATTCAGATTATATTTTTAAGTATTTAAGTCATATCCTCAAGAATGGAGTTCTTTCTTCGCCAACAACATCATTTACTTTTTTATATAACGTTTAGAATACGTCGTCTAAGTACAGGACGTTATAAATATCGTAACGGAAACTAACACCGCGGGAGCTAAAGAAAACAAAGCGCTCGTTCAAAAAGTTCTTTAATTCTGCTTTTAACAGTAGCTACTGCTTATAATATTAGGAAACTTGATGAAGTTGTAAGTATGTAAATGATAAAGTATGATGAAATGTAAATTCATACTTTAATAAAAATAGATGAATTTCTACAGGAATAATAATTAAAATCTGTATACTAGTAATAGTAATGATAATAAAGAAAAAGAAAAGAAATATTAATTTTTTTATTATGTTATTTAGTTATGAATTAATTATGATTAAGTAATTTTACAAACAAAATTCTTAATGATAATTAACTCATAACTTAAAATTATTAGGAAATTAAAAATTATACAATGATATGGAAACAACTTTTATAGTAATAAAACGACTTGGCAATTTATGAGTTAATTCTAAGAACTAGCTACAAATTTTTATTCGACAATGAAATGGTGTGTATTATTAGCCAAAAAGAGTAAAATTCATTCTAAAAAATATGATGCGTTTTGAATATTCACTTTTTTATTTGGAAAAATATTAAAAAAGAAAAAACACTTCTAGTTCTAATAGAAATTGATAATAAAATCTAGAATTATTTAGATTTAGTTTTGTTTTGAAATATTATTAAATTCATATAAAAAAAGTTTTCATTTATTTTAATAGCATGGAAAATGTAAGTTGCAAAATTTATAATTCGAATATTTTACGCATTTTTTTCAAAAGGTAATAGCAATAAAATGTGCCAAGAAAATCTAAAAAAAGTTTTTAAATAATTCATCTAAAAATATTTCTCCAGCTTTTTGAACGTATTTGAATAAATAAGTTCAAATGTGGGTGTTTTGAAATGTACATTTCTATATTAAAATTACATGGATTGTACCATGTTGATACTTATTTTTGTGTTGAAAAAAAGGGTATTTACACAATTTCAGTGCAAAAATGAAATAATTTAAAGCATTTGTATTGGATTTATAAAAGGTATTATTATCTAATCTAATTTTAATGAGTTCTAATCTTAATGAGCTTTTTAAAAAAATTTTTATAATAATCAACCAGTTTTATTGTTTATATGTAATTTAATTATAAACCATAAAACAAAATGCTATACTTATGATATAGTTTAGAATTACAAGTCGTGGCGGTCTGGTTGGTTAAAATTCTTCTTCATGCTCACTAATGGTTACTAGGGTACGTTAAACATGTCATCTCCATGTGAAAAGATAGTTCTGAGAATGGAAGGCTAAGTCTAGATCAGAAGCTCGGTCCTTGCTTCTAAATTGTGAAGACACACTTTTGGGCCATGACGGTGATCCCACTGAGTATACAATGGTGGGAAGGAGTGCAAACGGCAAAAGTGAGGACACCTCATCCATTGTATGAGGTGTCCTCACTTTTACTCTTTGAAGTGTTGAAGGATGGAAATCCATGTATAGTCGGGCATTTTATAAAAACAACAGAGTTTAGAAATTAGAAACAATTAATGTAATGATTATCTAAATTTAGATAATAATAATTATATGAGAGTCTAATCCATTTTATGAAATTTTTTATATATTGAAAAACATATTTATTTAATATGAATAATGAAGTAACAAATCAAAACAAAAGATAAATACTATTAAAAATGATACAAGTCAATTAAAACCACATGGAATGTAATTAATATCAATAATTATAATTTTTCAGAGAGTGTTTAGTGCTCGAACAGTAATTCTCAATTTTATAACAGTATCTCGGTTATTAACAGATAAAAAATTATTTCTGAAATATATACTGTTAAGAAGTAATGTATAGTGCCTGAGTATTTATTGAATGTATGTCTGAATTGGAGAAAGAAAATATTCCTTCCTGAAATTCAGAGAAGAGCTGAAATTACAGCTCTGGTCGTTTTTGACCTTCATTTCTTTTTTGGCAACGGGGAAGTAATCCATCAAAATGCCGCATCTCGAGCCTATCCTTAAGAGAATGGATCTTCTCTCAGGTGTGGCCATTCCCTGACATGTCTCTGCGGTATGTTCTCACTCAAGACGCTTTCGATTGTTGTTTGTTGTCTTTATCATTGTTATCAAAATTCGTCCTTTTCTTCGTTGGGACGAGTTACTGTAAATTTTATTGTTCTCCCCCCTTAAAAGGAAGGTAGGAAGTGAGATTTATTTTTCACACTTGTTTTCGGGCTTTGTTTCATCATGAATGGGGAAATGTATAAGAGGAACCGAAGAGTAACACATTTGATAGTTCATATTAAGTTACAAATGTGGTTTTATGAATGAAGAGATTTTGCTTATTTATTAGAAACTGGCTTCATTGTATTTATATGCAGTGATTAAGTAGCAGTTATTCTCTGTAAAATGATTATTTAAGTATTTCATTGATATTATAATTATGTAATCACCTCATTAATATTTCCTGTCCCTCAATAATCTTTTAATTTTAAATTGATTCCAAGCTATATATATATTAAATCCATTATATATACTAAAATTATCATATATATATAAATATATATTAGTTTGGGGAAAAAGTAATCCATTATTTTTTCGGTAGACGTTTGTAGTGATCGATATCTCGTAAGGTATATATCAAACAATTTCAGATTTATGCTCGTTGGAAAGGTGACATTTGTCACTAAAATATCCTCTTGCGGTTTTTTGTTTGATTAATTCAGTTACGAGAACAAGGTTTTAAAAATGGAAGACAACAAACAGAAAATTCGATACATTTTCGTTTTTCTCTTGTAACGGCGAAAAAGATTGCCAGGTGACTAAAATTGTGAAAGGTGTTTATAGTCTTATATAAGACTGTAGCAACCAGTTACGTACAATTTTTGTTTTGTCGATTCCGTTCGGGTATTTTTGATGTTAGAGATGCACCTCGCATGTGGATACAGCATCGTCGAAAATGTCTATAAAATATCAAAAATGATCGAGGTTAACCGCATGTCAGCAGTCGTAACTCGCTTGACTTAAAAATATACATGAAAGCTGTTTTAAACTTTTTTACAAAGCGAATCCAATAGAAGTTACATAAAGTTCACGTAAAAATAATGGATTTCTTTTTCCCCAATCTAATATATATATTCATCAGCCTAAAGTTATTACATTTCTGATTTTTGCTTACACTTTTATCTTTCCATATAAATATTATATTAGATACTTAGTCTATAGTAAATATTTTTTTATATATATATGAGTCAGTAAAAAAGAGCAGAATATTTAAAAACATTAAAAAAATGTTTTTTAGATCTAAAAATAAAAACGAAAATCAATAAAATATGCGGATTACAATCGATCTAAAATGTTTAATGAATATCGTCAGAATCAGATTAAGTATGCTCTATTTATTTTCAATTTTATTTCAAAATGTGAAAATCTTTTAAATTATTCAAACAACTAAGAATTTACAAACATGTGTAATTAAAAATAATATGATCACAGAAATAATATTACTATAAAAAGATAAAAATGATATTTCGAATAATTATTATAATGTAAAAAAGATAAAAATGATATTTCGAATAATATAATAATGTATTTACAGAAATCCTTATTTTTCATTATATATACCAAGTTTTGAAAATTCTAAATCTAAATCTAAATAATCTAATAATAAAATCATATCTGTTTATAGAAATTAAAATATAGATATCTGTTTATAGTAATTGAAAATGATATATGGAGATTTATAGTGAATTGCTACTTATATAGAAAGGCTACGTATATGGAAATAATATATTATATAAGTCTTGTAAATAAATTAATCTGGTTTCTTGATATGATTTAAATTGAAAAAGTTTTAAATTATTAATTTGGTACTCAGACTAATGAAAATTTCTTTAATCTAAATTTAATTATATTTTCTGAAAACTGAGCTAATTATCATATTAAAAGTGTTCTTTAGAAATTTTCTTAACCAGCTATTAAACATATAATATATTGTTATAATATTAAAATAGTTATCTAGATTTTTTCATAACAAAATTATTTTATTTATTTTCTGAAATGATCAAATTTTAATTATTTTTGCTGTTCCTCCTGTTCGAAACATTATTTTCTGATCTTTTTACGTTAATTTTATTTTTAAGTAATATAATTGAAATTTACATTTAATTTGATTTTTCTCTTCAATGTTAACTTTTCTTTGAATTTAGATTTCAAATTATAAATTAATTTTTGCAAAAAAGATAATTGGTATTGAATGTTTTAATGAGCGTGAATTTATATTATAAATAAAAGCTTCATATTAATGTCGATTTAGTTTACATTCTTGATTTTTAATTTATGTCTATTTTTAATATGTTTAAAGTAAATATTCTTAATGAATGCTCAGAAATTTATGTAAATTTTCGAAAAATGAAAATATGTATTTTTTTACACTAAAAAATTCATTTTTAACTAACATTGTTTATTTTTAAATAAAATAAATTTAAATCAATATTTAAACAATTGTACACTATTATAAATTACGTCTTCTGTTACAATGTAGTTATATTTAATATTAACAGTCTCGTAAAAATTCTTATTTTATTTATTTTTTTTATTCCTGATTATTTTTTGCGCTCTCTCTAAATTTAGAATGATTAGATTAATATTTTAATGATAAAAAATTGCATATATTCATAGTAAGTCTACATCATTAGATTATATTTTTGTTCATTTCTTGATGACGGAAATGTTTGATTTAATATGATGATGACAGTTAAAACAGAAAAACTGTAATTGCTTTTTTATACTTGCATGTGTCATTTTTCTTTTTCTTGAGTCAAGGCGCTGTATTTCTCAATCCTGTTTTTATTTTCGCAAAAACAATCACGATTCACCTCTCCAAATTAATCTAGTAAATTCATTTCGTTCTCACCTCCTGTTACTTTAATTTCCGCTAATGCTCGTCAGGAAAAATCAGGTCAAGTTCTCCTAAACCTAGAAGGTGTACCAGTTACTCATCTGTCATTTGGTTGGAGGTTGCTTTACATTTCGGGTGTTGTTTATAACGAAATCTTGAAATCCGTCCATGGTTGTTGTATCACCCAGCACCTGTCCTATCAGGCGTCGAGATTATTGCCACGCCCCCACAGAGAAATAGAGAGCCGAATGCTTGTTTATACTGTTTAAATTTGACCTGCATTTGGAAGACGCGTCAGCCTCATAGGTGTCGCTGCAATGAATGGTTAGGCAAACCTCAGATGCCACCTTCTACTCTGTTGTGGAAGCGTGTCATGATTGTTGGGGTGTCGGTATATGAATACTGATCACTGCTTTTTAGTACTTCCCCAGTCATTACTGGTTGACATGTTTGATCGGCGGCGAATCCGAATACAAATTCCAAACTGTCAGCGTTGTTGGTTATATATTTTAACTTTCCAATATATTCATGATGTAATTTGAGCTAAACAAACTAACAACTACCTTTCATTCCCCAAATTGTTCTTAAACACCACTTTTTTTTTTTTTTTTTTTTTTTTTTTTTTTTTTGGTAGAAATGAAGTGACAACAATCATTATAAAAGAATCCATTTAAAAATTTAAAAAAAATATATAGAAAAGATATGCATTCGATATGTACATTTTTTAATATACATATATAAAGTCCATAATTATGATTTTCAGGTATGTTTGCAATTTATATCACAGATAAATTTAAAATAGTTGTTAATATTTTGCGTTAAAGAATTCACAGAAAGTATTACAAATATAACATTGTAATAATACTCTAAATTATCTTAGGATTAAGAAAATAATGTCATGATATAAAGGGAGCTTATCCCTCCGCATCCTGGATCTTTAAAGTTTAAAAGGGATACAATATTTATATTAAAGCATTAAAAAATTCTTTCTTTTCTTATATTGAAATAAGGATTCAGCAACTTTTCCATGGTAATTCAAAACTTATTTTATTCCATTCATAAAAGAATATATACAAAAATCGCTTGTAAATAATAAATTTGTCTGATATCGGGCTTTGTAAACACCTTCACAGCTTAATATTGCTCTCTCCTTCTCTCTGATGTGGATATCTTGAATTAAACTATATAAAAGAAATATAATGAATAAACATTCAACTATTGTAAAAATTTTAAGAAATTCATAGAAGGAAGGTTCATGGAAATTTTTCAGAGTGATCTGTATTCACTTTTCACAAATATAAGAACCCGAAAAATATTTAAGTTCCAAAGGTTTCTGAATAATTTTTGAATATTTAAGGACACTACCATTTGAAATATTCTTGAAATGTTCAGTTGGATAATATTGGCCAGGGAGAGAATTCCAACATCTAGTTTTAAACAAATATTTTTTTTCTATTTAATCAAAGAATTTCAGTTTTTGTAATTAAAATTCTTAATAAGTTTTAAATATTTCATAAACAAATAGTTAATAAAATTACCTAAGAGCATAGCTTAACTACACAATTGTGCTGAACCTTTTATTACAGAATTAGATTCTATCGATTTTAACATCCATAATATCGATATATTCATATTATAGTTTTTATGAACTTCAAGGATTGGTTCTTTAGTTATGTAAATGATAAGCTTTTCCTAAGCTTAATTAGGCCTTTTAGGGACAAATATTGATATTTGTAGTTATACATAATTTTTTTATGTGAAACAGCAAATGATATTTGTAGTGAAATTATAAATAGCAAAAGACATTCGCTTTTATAATATCTGGTTATGAGAAGAACTTTTCATTTATTAATTTTAATAAAAGTAAATCTGCCGTTTTAGAAGTCATAAATGTTACAATGCACCAATATTTGGCAATTAAATAGATATGAATTCTTTTAAAAAATGTTTGCTTTAAAAAAATTATCCAAAATTTTATACCTTATCATAAAAATTTAGAATATGATTAAAACACATATTTTGATATTAATTAAAGTACTGTTAAAATTAATTCGATCTCACTAACTCCTTATCCAAACCTTTCTGAAAATATTAATACTGCATGTTGTTGTTTAATGGGGATTTATCAGTATGGTAGGAATGTATTAATTTAATAATTCATTCGTTAGTAATTCTAAAAAAAAATGTTATTTTCAAAGATTACTAGTCTATAATTTTATATATATATATATATATATATATATATATATATATA
>JAPDSC010036041.1:0-10506 GCA_026290005.1 Latrodectus geometricus
TTAATTTAATAAACTCTCATCAGAAAATGTATTTTTGGAAAGGAAATTTTTTTATCGTAGTTATTTGTAATAATAGTTAGTGGATATTGCACATATAATTAGCAAAAGAACAAAAAGCATTGTTATCAATTTAAATTCCTGACAAAAAAATTGCTCATTATTCCTTGAACGTCATCAAAAACCGCATTAAATTTGAAATGTAATAATTAGTTAAAATTATTTTCCACATTATAAATGAGACAGACTACCACAGATATGGTAAAAGATAACCGTGTTTTCGATGCATTTGGCATCGAAATACATTCCCTAACTTCAATATCAATTCCACAAAGACCTAAATATTGGACACATGTATAGCGTGAATTAGCGTTTGGAAGTTTCGTTCGCTTAATTCCGTTAGTTGTGCTATGTTCCGAAAATTGTTCCCTAATCAATGCTGTCGTCTAGTGAAACATTCTCCGTCTGACGTAATTAAATCCAGGCTTACCCGCTAGGCCTTACGTATTAGAGATTGAAACTTTGTTTTCGAGTTGGAGTTGTTGTTAATATAGAAAATATAATTCTTTCATGCGTATTATTTTATATATTTAAATGTAACTTAACAGCCTATTTTTATGTTTTTATTTATTTTTATTTACTATGTATAAAAAATTCACAAATAGTTTTATGAAATCATAGATATAAATAGTTTATGTAATTTGCTTATGTAAACATAATGGTATAAATCTAAATTTACTTTAGAGAATACAATTTCTTTAAAAACATAGCTGAATTAAAAAATCACGATAATTCAGATGTGATGGAAAACTCCGGATATATTTTCACCGGGCAATATTTCATAAAAAAATGTTTTGTAAAGATTTAGCTTCTAATTATTTTTATCTATTTATATTTTGAATGTAATAAAATTAGTACAGTGGTAGTTAAAAGTTATTAAAAGAGATAATAAAAGAAAATTACAGGAAAGTTAAAAAATTTTCTAAATTACCATTAAAATAATATTTAATTAGCACTTTCTATGTTTCATTAAAAATTATGTACGATTCTGTGTCATATATAAAATAAAATAGTATATATAAATTAGGATTAATTCAAAATGTTTGAATGCATGCAAATTATTTAGCAGAATAATTCATCCAAACTGAAATTCATTCATGTAATAATAAAATTGAATTAAAATTATTCCTGAATTTTTTTCCTGAGAGTGAATAGTTTTATTTAGAAAAGACAGATGGCGCTAATTTTCCTCAAGCTATGATTATTTTTAAATAAGTAGAAAGGAATGCTTTGAATCAAATAAAAGGTGGATTACGTATAGCTTTACCATTATCACACTGTATTAGTGAAATTATGGAAAAAAAGTCTATAAAGCCACCTACAAAATATTTTTTTTTATTACAAGTGCGATTGCGTTATACTGATATAATAAATTATAAATTGAAACCACATTAAAATTGTTCAATAAATTACAATAGAGTTCGTAAAACATAACATAAAATCAAAACAAACTGTTCTTAACTATTGAATATTCTTATCTTCTATATATTGCAAGTACAGCTATTATACTATTACAAATATTAATTTTAATAGGAAAATTTTGAGAAAAATGTGTATAAAATAAAACTAAGCAAATTCATTGAGTCATAAAAATATTAATCACTTATAAATTATACCAGATACTTTTATTGAAAAATATAGCTCATTTACAAAATATTAGGCGAAATCAATATCTTGAAAACATCCACTTGAACCATCATTCTGTTTCATAGAATTCAGTCAGGCACTCTCCCACCTGAGTGCCTGACTAAGTATAGGGAGGTCATGGGTTCGGGCAGTGTTGTACTTTCTCCCTCTCTTGCCTTTGTCCTATCCTTGAATGAATGAAGTGTGAATGGTTGCCTACTCTATAAATGGGTAGCTATGGTATGTGTATACTGAGGAAGTCGGACACCACGCCAAATTATGGATCAGTTGGAAAAGTGGAGCAGCGCACTCCATATTGCCAGTCTAGCTGGCACTCCACCAAAAAAAAAAAAAAAAAAAAAGAATTAAGTCACAGGGAGCTTATGCATTAATATTTGAGCAACCACCCAATTATTTTCCAGATTAAGCACGTATTAAAAATTCGTCAGCATACTTATATTTTTCATTATCTGAAAAATGTGAAACACAACTACACTGGATACTGGTTTTAAAATTAACATCACTTAGTAACAAATAACAGATGTGAAATATTGTGATGGAAAAAGTTTAAACTTGAACTCAATATAGTCGAATAAAATATTTTTGGAAATATATCACAAAAAATGTCTCAAATAATCTTCTTACAACTTGTATATGATATCTATATAGCAACATGTATAAATTTTTTATGAAATGAATGAAATGTAGTATTTTGAGTGCGTTTGTAATTTTAGAAATTTAAATATTATTTATAAATGAATCAAAGCATGTATAGATACTTTGAAATAGAGTTTAAGTATGTGTTTTTTTTATCTAACAGGTCAATGAAAAATTGAAAAAGGTATTTATTTTCTGAAAAATTCCATTTAATAAGATAAAATTGAATCAACGAAATACACTGCTAGCAAACCAGGCTGCAACACCAAGTAAAACCATAGAAAATATCAGATAACATGTTATACAATGCTCAAATGATTGCAATTGCATTCTATCGTAAAGTGCGAATGATGACAAAATCAGTTGTTAGTGTAGCCGGTATTATTGTCTACAACCCCTACTTCACAAATCAGCATGAAATCAAAAAAGCGTTGAATAGATCTTCAGGCAATTGAATCATTGAGATTTCTACATATTTCCAAAGTTGGTCTGGTGTAGCAGTGGATTTTGTATATCAGACCAGTTGTTGTGCAACATGGACTACATATTTTCCATTGGCGATATATCAGGAGAAGAAACGGGCCAATGAAACAATTTGATCTGATTGAAAAGCAAAACTCTTAAGCATTGTGTGCCCTGTGTGATTGCGCATAATCTTGTTATATTAGTTTGGGGAAAAAGAAATCCATTATTTTTAAGTGAACTTTTTTAAACTTCTTTCAGTTTAGCTTTGTAAAAAGGTTTAAAACAGTTTTCATGTAGATTTTTAGGTCTTGTGCGAAGCTACGACTGCTGACATGCTGTCACGTTTGATCATTTTTGATATTTTATAGACATTCTCGACGATGTTGTATCCATGCATGGTGTATCTTTAGCACCAAAATACCCAAACGGAATCAACGAAACCAAAATTGTGCGTAACTGGTTGTTACAGTCATATATAGGACGATAAACACCTTTCACAATTTTAGCCACCTGGTTAGCATTTTCGCCATTATAAAAGAAAAACTAAAATGTATCGAATTTTCTGTTTGTTGTCTTCTATTTTTAAAACCTTGTACTCATAACTGAATTAATCAAACAAAAAACCAGAAGAAAATATTTTAGTGTCAAATGTCACCTTTCCAGTGAGCATACATTTGAAATTGTTTGATAGATACCTCACGAGATAGCGATCACTACAGACGTCTACCGAAAAAATAATGGATAACTTTTTCCCCAAACTAATGTAACTGATGGCAAATGCTAAAGGTAAAAAGGTACTACAAAAATAAGCCTCAAAGATATATCACTGGCAATTCAGTGTACTAGTAATATGTGCTAGAAGAACTTGGAAGTGAAATCCAATATCACCCCAAAACCATGATAATGGGATCAGTGAAGCTATGCATGTTGCAATAGACCAGCAGTTTTTCACCCTGATGTCTTTACATTCAAATCCTTCGATAATGGTGAAGTAAGCAGATGCTGAATTCGCCAGTAAAGATAATGTTATTCATTTCCATTGACCATGTCTATAGTTTATTCACTGACCCGCCAGAGCCTATGGTTTTGAGTTTAGCAATGAACCTCTGGCAATGATGGCCAAATCAGTTGTTATTGTAGTCGATATTGTTGGCTACAAATACTACCACATACCTCTTGTTGAAATCAAAGAAACTTTGAATGAATCCCCAGGGTCTAGAGTACTAGGCTTCCACATATTGCCAAAGTTGATCTAGTGTAGCAATGGATGTTGTATACCAGACCATTTGTTGTGCAACATGGACTGCATGTTTTCCATTGGCTATAAATCAGGAGGACAAATAAAATAAAATTGTTTCATTAGCTGGGAAAACTAATCGGTCAGTTTAATCTGATTGATAAAAAAAAGAACGTTTGAACACTTAGCTGTAAGCGAAGAAATGAAGTCGAATTCTCTCCGGGCAGATGTTGACTTCAAATGTTGTTTACCAGACTGATTATGTCAAGTAGCGTAGAAATTCATTTGCAGTGAGGAGATAGCAATATTTGAAATAATTATGATATAAAAAGCTCTGAATTTTATGAAGCAATTATTGACTAAATAAATAAGTAAAATAAAATTTTTTTCTAACTGCAAGCAACAATCAATAATCTTATCTTCTGCCAAAATTATTTTGTATTTGTATTAATTGAAGTGAAAAATCTAAATATCAATACATAAAATAGATGAAATTGTTTGCTTAAATAATAATTTATTTGTAAAATTTTATTGATTCGATAAAAGATTTTAGTCTTTGCTAAATTCAATTTTTATTAGAATGATATATTTAGGAAGAGAAAACTTTTTACAGATGTCAATTCTTAAAGCTTTTAAACTATATTCACATTTTGCAGATGATTGTACAAAATATACATTATGTTGACTGATAAAATATGAATTTATTAAAAATAGTTTATAAGTATCGAAATATAAAAACACCTATTTTTATTAATGTAAGTTCTTTATAATGCATATCGAGTATTATACTTTGACGCTAAAGTTATATTTTTTAATTTCTACTTTTTTATGTTCTATAGCATGGATTACAGCTAAAAATGTTCTTTTTTGGATGAAATTTCTGTGGTAATAATAATTTTCAATCTTATATATAAAATCCCTTGAATTAGAATAAGTTGAGAAATTTATAGAAATTAAAACTGAAACAAACTGGAAATCTTCAGTATTATTTATTCGTCTGAATTTTAAAGCAATCTACTCTAATATAAAATTATTAACAAAAAATATTTAATTTATATCGAAAATTCATGAAAAATTTTGTATTTCTCATTTCAGGTTTAATGAGAAAAGTTTTAAAATTTCAATATTGCTGAGACAATTTATATATAAAAATACAATAACAGTACATGGAATGTATATAAGTATTGGTCTCTTGTGTTATTGAAATATATTATCAATATTTAAGAACTAATCCCTATTTCATAAACTATGAAAAAATTAGATAAAAGGAAAATAATTTGATAATTTTATACAATATCTAATACTCTAAAGAGAAATTATAGAATCAGAACACGGATTACGCATACCATAAAATTATTAATTTAATAAATGAATACAGTGTATTAATTAGTTTTTAAATTTAAATAAAACATTTTATTATTTAAAAATACATAAGTTCACAGTTCTTCAGACAATTTTTAAAAATAAAATAGTTAATACAATTATTTGAAATACGAAATATCAACTTTTTGATAGTGCTTAATGTATTTAACCAGTTCCAGCAATTAAAATTGAGCATTCATATAAAAGATTACAAAGTTTTAACTATACTATTAAATTTAATAAAACATTTTGTTATTTAAAAACAAATAATTTTTTAATTTGTCTGACAACTTTTAAAAATAAAGTTATTATAATACTTTAATGCAAAATATACACTTTTTGAAATTGTTTAATGTAATAATCTCCAAGCAAAATGAATTATAAATAAATAAAAGTATTTATTTCTAATTCAATTATATATATAATAAATATTACGTACAACAATTAAATATTATCAGAAATAAAATACAACATGATATTATGTTTCACTTTAAAACAATTTACACATGTTTGAATATAAGTTAGGTACTTTATATTATAAGCTTTTAAATGCATTACAAAACAAAATATAAGGAGATATAAAATAATAAAAATTAATTTTTCGCACAGATAAAAAAATTAATGTTATTATATGTGCGATATCTGAAATCAAGTAAATATTTCTCGAGAATTCTCAAAATGTCTTAAAGGACTTTTCCGAATAATTTATTGTTAAGTAAGATATTTTTAAAGTTAATCTATCATCGAAATCCCAGCCATTTATCGAATATTTTATCATAACTGTTATCATCTGTCTCCTCTTTAACAATCCTTCATAAATAATTTATGTAATTCATCGTGGAGACATAATACTTCATCAGATTATTTTTCAATTTTGAAGCGGAACAAAACTTCTATTTCAACTCATTTTCATGCTTTTCAATTTTTGTATAATCTTTATTAAAAACATTTTTGCTTTTAACTTTGACAGTTAATTTAAAATTCCTGATACTTTTCGAATTTATTTGCATTTACAAATATTTATGATTGATTTAGGGTAGTGTAATATTGTATAAAGTTTTTCAGTATTTCGCACTATTTTCTATTATAACGTTAACTATAACGTTTTGTAATAAAGTGATATATTATAAAAACAACCTTAATTAGGAAAATTATCTTTTCTTTTCGATGTTAATAATTACAAATCTTTTGTTTGTTACAGGGATTTTTGCTCAACAGTATACCCAGGTAAACTATTATTTTTAATATAAATGGCTAAAAAAAGCATTATTTCTGTAATAACTTTTGACAGTAATTTTTAAAAAAATTTCACATTAATTGCTATTAAAAAGGTAATATTTTGAAAAAATAATTGAAAAATTAAAAAAAAAAAACTGATACTTTTACAGATATTACTTGCAAACAAATGATTTTGCTTGCAGTATTTATTTTTAATATAGCGTTAGAATGTAATCTTTAAGTAATAGGATCACTTCTTTTAAAGCGGAAGGTAATTATATTCTACGAGATGGTCATTGAATTATCCTGAAAACAGATTTGTGTAAAAATGGAATTCATGAGAACTCAGTCGTCCACCATAGCTTAAACTTCAATGAATACTGAGAATAGATTGGATAAATGATAATTACTTGATTATAAGCGAGTCAAAAGATATTAAACGTCCTAAATTCAGATGAATGCCTTTCAAATATTATTTGCTGATAAAGTTTATGTATGGTCGCTTAATATTATGGGGAAAAATACTATTTTATGCTTTTAAATATAAAGTAGAATATATTTCAATTCTCCATCGTATGACGAACGACATTTTAACGAAATAAATTGCTTATTTTTCTAAAGCAATATATTCATAATTATGGTCATAACAAATGCAACGAAAAATGATTTTAATAAATGAAATGTCGAACTCAATGAAAATATGGGTACAGAAATATATATACAATAAACAACTATATATAATAAGAAGGAAAATTCAATATCAATGAAAGGGATGCTTACTTAGAATCTAAAATGTTGTGTAATTTATTTTGGTACAATTCTCTATAGTATATAAATGAGCATAAAAAATTAATTTTATATTAAAATATTTTTGTGATATTTCTCGATAAATGCACATTTTTAGTCAAAAATTTATATTTTTTGGCTACTATATCAAAGCACGATCTTATAATTTTACGGGGATGATATCCAATTGTTATTATAGAAGAGCTAGTATTCTTTGCAAAGTTATCTTTCATATTTAGATAACAGTATGTTAAATGCGAAACTGGAAAAAAATTGGAATTTTTCTATTAATCATTTGGACGGATGATTAACAGTTAAATTAATTTCTGTAATTCCAATTATAAATTTGATTAAATTTAAATTGACAAATTCATGAAAAACAATATTTATACAGTTTTTTACAGTAAATTTTCAGTTGTTTAGAGCAATGTAACTTGATATTTATTGTTACAGTCTTTTTTTTTACCTTTGTCTGTTCTTTTACCCTTGATATAGCCATTTTTTAATTAAAACACATTCTGCTATAATTTAGCAAAATGGCTGCATTATATGCACATATTCGTAATGAACATAGACGAACATAAACATAGACATTAACATATAGAAATGTGCAGTATTTCCTGTAGCACATTTCCTATCATATTAACCTTAATAAATATTTTTATTTTTTTCTATGTAGTTTAAGTCTCAACATTTGGTGATATACTTCAAGGAAATATTCGATGGATTAATACAAAAGTACCGATATCTTTTTTACTAGAAATATAATTATTTAAGCCAATCTGAAATATATTCTTATTGAACAAGATATTTCTTTTAACTAGAAATGTGAAATTTGAGTGTAATCACAGTTGTATAACTCTGCAGTTATTTTCAATAATTATCATTAATTAACTGCATTTTGAGCAATTAAGCATAAATCACAATTTTTGTGAAACATTTTGATCTGCTCTGAACATTTAAACTAATATATTATCACAATTTTTGGATATATTTTAGAAAATAATTTTCGAAACCTATTTTTACACAGTTTCGATTAAAACACAATTTGGAGACGCTCCCTCAAATATATTATATCCCAAATAAAAATATAAAGCACTATGATTCCTGAGAATTTCGGAGTGACGGCGCCCAATTTGGTGCAATAGTTCCCCTCCCCACGGCAACTAGGCTCTGCAGAATATCTAAATTATCTCATTACCAGAACTGGAGGAAGAGGCATTGTCACTCTCCAAGCTTCCAATATCTTGGGATATAATGAAGGCCCCAAACCCTTTTAACCGCTTATCGTGGAGGTCTCCCCATCTTGGGAAGAACAGAGAGTGTTATCGGAATGGCTCCCAAAGAGGAATACCTCTTCGCTGTAAATAAAGCCAACTGCTTTCCTTAATTGTGAATGGCATCACCTGCAATTAGTCAGATTTATTTAAATTGAAGGTAGCTTTATTGAAGGTTTATTCTTACTTTAAATGACTGGGAGTAATGTGTTTGAAGTGAGAGTTACTTTTCTGGGTAATTTCATTATCATAATATATTTTCTATGTACATTAGTGATATACTAAGTAGTTATATCACTTCGGTAATATTTCATGGTATTAACAATATTCTATAAAAAAAATCTGGTGATAATAATGTTATATACTGAAATTCTAAGCTAATTATAATTAAAACTTAATTGATAAATATTACTCAGTATGTATATTTATAACAGATGAAGTATTATGTTAGAAACACACAAAGGGATTTCAAACTACCTAAATAGAATAATTTATTTTTAATGTCATTTTCTAAAATGATATATAGAAAGTAATAAAATGATTGTTTAGTTAAAGGGAAATGAGATTAATATGTAATTTAAGTAATTTGAATACAAAAATTACTTATCTTTAAGACATATAAATTTCGATTCGAACAAAAAAATACCAGAGTGGATAAGTATTAAAAGGAATACTCATTTTTTGTTTGTTTACATTAATGGCTAAAAGAATGTCACTTTACTTATTAAGTCAATTGGAATTAACTTTAAAATCAAATTCCTGTTTTATATTGATAAAAGTCTAGGCACTTTTAGTAAGATAAAAAATTATATAGAAAGCAACATTTACTCTCTAAATGTTTAAGTGCATCAATTACGTGAGTGATTTAAATATCCTTTTACATTTTAAATTTAGTTTCCTTAATATTTTCAAAATAAAATGCACCTGCTAATATCATTGAGCAAACTGTATTAAAATTAGTTTGCTTTAATTTATTTTAGTTTTAGCTGTTGCGTATATCTGAGCAAATGCAATGAGCTAAATCAGATGATGTCTACAACTTCAAGGTGAGCTGAGTTATTGCATTTAAATGTCTTATATCATAATGTCAGAAATGCTGTAAAAAGAAATAAAAAACTGTTTCGAATTAACTTTTATTTACGATCTAGATAAATAAACTTCAAGCAAGGTTTTTGTAGACAAGGGACAAAATTTATTGTAATTAGAAATCAAGAGTATTTG
This sequence comes from Latrodectus geometricus, assembly GCA_026290005.1. NCBI lineage: Eukaryota > Metazoa > Arthropoda > Arachnida > Araneae > Theridiidae > Latrodectus > Latrodectus geometricus. Next base: position 9,907 of record JAPDSC010036041.1, read on the forward strand.
AACATGTTTTATAAAATAAATTTTTAAAAATGGAAAAATAAGAAAACATTTAAATCATATTAGCCAGTTTAAACTAACCATAAAGTGGATGTTATGATTTATTTATTGCTTGCATTAACAATCAAATATTAATATTTAATGTGCTTTACATGTTACATGAAATAAATTTACTTTTATTTAATAATTGATATGTATTTATTTTTTAATAGCTGTATCAAGAGAGACAAATCTCCAATAATATATAAAATATCCAATCCCATTGAGATATTGGCCAATATTTTCTTTCCAACTGCTCACTGAAGAGCTCATCCCTCTGACAAATTGACTTGTTTTTGATGAGTGGACAAAATTGCATATGCAACATTATTGGTGAAAACGATTGTTTGTTTAACTTACAGACCACTTATAAGTAAAATAAAGTGACGTACACACTATCTCAACTGTAATGAAAGAAACACCACTTTTTAGTTAATATTTTGATTACTGTAAAATAATTATCCTTTTAATTTTTAAAGTTTAAATTAGCAGCTATTGGAACATGCTTTTTAAATTTCAATTAAGTATAAATATATATATATATATATATATTTATACTTAATT
>JAPDSC010036041.1:10906-27807 GCA_026290005.1 Latrodectus geometricus
TGTATATATATATATATATATATATACAGAGAGAGAAAGAGAGAGTAAGGAATATTTTAGAATTTTAAATTTTCAACTATTTAAACATTCTGTACTGTTAAATATAAATAATAGTATTACGAATATGACACTATTATTTATAAATTATGCTTAACAGTTAATAATAAATTAATTAATATTCAATTTTTAGAATACAAATCTCTGTTCGATTATTCCTTGATAAATGACATATTTTACAAATAAACTCTAAGCTGAGGCATTTCCATACGATTGTTACATTCCATTTTCTCCTTTAACGTTGGATTAGAACAATACAGTAAAACAAATGAAAACACATATGAGAAAAAAGAACAGGTTGTTATAACGACAAAAACATAAACTGATTTAGGATGTTCTTGTCACTTTCTGGTGACATGTGTCTGGAACAACACGGAAAGTTATCAGACATGTTCGTTCCTGTCACAAGCAATTCTATTTTGTCACCAATTTTGGCGACGTTTTTCGAAAACGCTGTTCTATAATTGCTAGATAAACCAATTACTTTTCTAGAATACAACTTGAAATTATTGGAAAATTGTAGTTAAATAATACGGTGCTTATTAAAACAGATAATATAACATTACATTCTGGAATGTAAGTGGTTAATATATAAATTCCATAGAAATATTGATTATTTGTATAATAATCGAAAATCTGTTTTATTTGTCATGTACTTGTTGTTTCCTTAATTATTTATTTCATTGTGGTATTACTTTGATTTAATACAATCGTAAATTCAATGAATTATAATCTAACTTTTATAAAATGGTAAGTTAAGTTTATTCTTCTTGAATTGTTGATATATAGCAAAAAATTATAATAATATAACAAAAATAATTTGTTATAATAGTAGTAACATATTTTAAAAATTTATTCTTTTAATATTTCTTGCATTACATTAATTCTTATTTTTCGCATTATTTGTCGTAATATTATTTTTCTTACTATATATAATTTGTAAGTCATTAAATTATACCTGAGCTTAAGCTTTAAATGCTCAATTTAGATCATTATATAAAAATGCAGGATGTAGTGGTTTGGGTATACTTTTACACACTGTAAAAACAGTCCATTTGACGTACGAAAATCGAATTTTAAAATGAAGAAATATGAAAAAAAATACAAATTCGCTCAAATCCCCATTAACAACAACTTAAATTAGCAACAATTGAATCGCTGCAACAAAACAAAATATCAGTTAAACCTCAGGTAACATCAGGTAATACGTTTTTTGGTCACATGTATAGGGATTTTAATACGTAAGAAGCGATGGTGAAAGTCGTATGTGAGGACGAAATAATGATTTAGTTTAAACTTACTGTCAAAAATTCGCTATTTAATGTGCTGAAGATTTCATGATGGGGTGCGTTTTTTCTAAATCATTTCTATTCATGGGGAAAATGAACAAATAATTGACAGAAAGGGTTATTGTTTCTTAGTTTGAAACTGCTTGTATTCACTTATTGAATCCAAAAATCGAAACAAGGCCGTGACCTGGTTGGTTAGGGCAACGTCCTCGTTACCAAAAGGTGATGAGTTCGAATCCCGGCTTAGCCGAAGATCCGTCGTGTTTACTAATGGCGACTGAAGCACGAGGAAGTTAAACCCGTCGGGTTGCAACTTCCTCCATGTTCCCATTACAAATTAATACCTCTGGAGATGGTTGGAGCCAGGCTTTAGGTCTTCACTGCTTTCTATCTCTAAATTGGAAGATTCAGATGGTGCTGCCACCTATAAGCCAAAAGTCGTACTTCCACCTTTGTATGAGGGTGCTCTGTTCAAAAACTTAAGAGGCTCTCTCTATGACTTCATTCGCCTAGTCTCTTGACGGGAGGGCTTGGCGGTGACAAGTGTCATCAGTAACAACAACAACAAAAATCGAAATAACAATGAAAAATTTCAGATCTCATTTTGCACCAAAGCTAAAATATTTATGTTTGATTTGAGAAACATTTTGAATAATTTAATTAAAAATTTAGCCTTCCTGACTATTTAACATGACCAGAAAAGTTATTCATACTTGAATCATTTTTCAAGTAATTAAAACAAGTATTTATGCATGAATAAAATATATTCACAAATTATTCATTCTTTTGATTAATGTATGAATGATTTTTTTCCCGGTTATCATCTCTTTAAGCAATTAATTGACTATTTCACTGTTTTTTAAGTGAGTAATTAATGACTGCTCTGTTTATAAATTCTTATAAGAGCTGAAATTTTATTGACCATTTGTTTTATCAACCTATATATCTCATTGCTTTAATATGTTTGTAGAAGTTACCTTGCCTTTCATGCTCCTAATAAAGTTATTCTAAGATCATCTTAAAACGCTAACAAACCCAATGAGTCTTATATTATCGTACTGAGTTTTGTATTTGAATTAATGAATTATTTTCGGTCCTTTATAAATGAGTAAAAATCAAAGCATTATTTTTTTGAAACATAATATGTCAACTTATTCTATTTTAATGATTATGAATCCTAATTTCTGTTTCCTGTCATGTAAAAAAAATCATTTATAATTACAAATTATTTAATTCATTATGAAATAAAATCTATGACTAACTTTGCATATGCTATATAAAAATTTTAACATACAGTGCAAATTTTTAATCACAATATTATAAAGTAAATACTGTTATTCATGTACTGAGGTAAACTGTAATTGCTCAGCCTTATATATGACTGTAAAAGCTCAAATATGTTTTATCAGCTCAAATATGATATTATTCTGACAATCTCAGATGATATTTTGCCACATGTTCAATTTTAAGTTAAAAAAATATGGAACAGAACTTTTTAAAGTAGTTTTTTGCATTCTCAAACATGAGATTCCTTTCGTAAAATGATGATTACCTACAATTTTTTTAAATTGCTTTTACACGTTATTTACAAATCTTTCATTACAATCAATATGTTGATATCAATTACCAATAAATTTCCTTGTAGTCTATGTAAAAGTTAGTTTTCTTATTTCAGTTGCCAATCTAAATTTATAAGCCATTATTCATAACGATCATCAGAAAAGACATTGTAAGTAGTCGTCTTAACTTAAAATGCATTATCAATAGATATTTCTTTTTGTATTGTAACTTACATTATTCGTACAACTCTTACTTGCACATTTCTCGTATAGAAATGGCGGATTATTTGCTTTCGTCAGCAAACACATAACCAAAGTGAACAGAAAAAGGAGCAATTTCTTCAGCAGTCAGATCTTTTATTGCTCCATTTCGAAGTTTCCCCCACACTAAAGACAGCGAAACGTAATTTCTCTCTTCTGACAAGTAAATATAAACCGCTCGCTTAACTGCTTGAAAGTCAATAAAGGAGTTCTTTGGCGATACCGCATTTATTATTTGTTTGATTAATTATGTAGGATTCATAAACATTATTGACGTAGAAGCCAACTTCTTGCAAAAGTTATATGTTTTGTTAAAAATGATAATATTTTCTTTGCTTTATTTCTAACGAGTTTTGTTCTAGAAATATATTTCTGGAAAATATATTATTTACCTTTTATTTCAAAGTGATTTAAAAAAAAACATTTAATATTGTAATCAAAATGTAAATTTTTTATATAAAGTTGTCAAAAGAGCTAAAAAAAGTAATAATTAACATTAAATATTTATAATAAAGTTCCAGAAAATTCATTAAATAATTATTATTACATTAACTTTATGAGCCATGTGAAATGTTAGATTATTATTTCAAATTTCATTTATTTTTCGAATAATTTGAGTTACAAATTAATATAATCTAAAAGAAAGTTTTACGCTAATGCTAGTAAGCGAACAGTTTTATTATTTCAAATGATTAATATAATTAGATAAAAAATAATTTAGTACAAATTCGTTTCATGCCAACCATGTTTAGTGCATAATTTTATAGAAATCATGTTAAGCTCTTAAATTGTTTTTGAGCTATTTTTAAAGATTTTTATAGTTTTATTTAAAAAAAAACTAAAATCAGGTTATGAAGTGTTTGTAATCATATTCTTCAAGTACCGTATCCGAAGATCCATTTTTATGTTGATTAATTAGTTACAATAGACCAAATTAACCAAAATTTTTTACTTCTTTAAGTGCTATAATATTCTTATTTAATAATTAATATTGTAATTATATATTCTTTCAGGCTAAAACTGATCATACTCATAATTATTGAAAAACGAAATTTTTCAATAATTATGAGTTTGTAAATTAATCGAAAATTTAAAATCAAGATAAATAATCAAATTAGATATTATATTCAATAGAAAATTGAAACCAGTTTCTGTGAATTATCCATATCTTTGCTTTATAATAGTTGCGTTTTTTTAAATAATTTATTTTGTCTATTTCTTCTGATGAAATATAAATAATATTATTGTTTCATGTAAACATTGTGGTGTAATGTATACAGAAGATGAACACTCTAAAAACACATTTCCTTATTCTTAATTTTGTAAAGCCAAAAACACCCTTAAATCTATTGAAATCATTTTATTTAATTCTTAAAAATAAAAAAGATAAATCATACAAAAACAAACTTTCACGCTTTTATTCGACATAACTTAAGCCATGACATATAAACAAGTAATGTTTAATTTTCATACCCATTTTGTTTGAATTCAAATGTTTAAAACAAAGTTTTCAAGTGTTTTGAACACAAATTAACTTGACATAGGCAAATTGTTTAAACTCAAACCAAATTAAGTATCACATGCTGTGCTTATAGCTACATTTGTTTTGATTAAAAACATGAAAAATTTGCTCTTTTATTTTGCACATAACAATAAATAAAATATTAACTTGTACTAAATTTTCTCTAAACAATTTAAAAATTATGTCAAACTGCTTACATAATGTTTGACTCCAAATCTAAGCTAAAATACAATTGTTCGGAACTACTTTAATATACCCCCCCCCCACCAAATTGGAAATTTGGTGAATTTTTTTTTCTCGCCGAGCAAAATACCTGTTCTTGGCGCCTATTTTTCTCGCCAAGATGGATTTTTGCTAAATACAAATAATTACTAACAAAAAAAATTTTTTTAAAAAAAACTCAAAAAATGGTACAAAATACAAGAAAATACTAAATTTGACAACAGCAAAAACCTAAAAGCTGAAAAAACCTAAATTGGCATCACCAAAATAAGAAACAGCAACCCTAAAAATTCCATAGGGAGTGCCAGATTTGGCGCTAATTTTCGGGGGGTGTATCAAAGTTGTTCCAATTGTTCTCATGTGACATCTTAATTTTCAAATTATCATTCATATTGCTTTATTCTTGATAGTTACCAAATGACTTATTTTTAGGCTTAGCAAAATTATAGCTAACAAGATTTGAATAATCTATCAAAATTATCCATTGATTATTTCTTAATAGTATGATAAATACTATCCACTTATCTAGAGTGATTGCCATTTACTTAATAAGAGGTAAAAATTTTTAAACTAATTCTAAATATAAACTAAATAATTTTAAACTGCCCAGTTTTTGAAACGTTTAATTTACCTAACTATAAAAAAATTGATTTTAATTTCTTGGTAGATTTTGTCTATTGATCTGTATAATTGGAAATCAAAAGATCAATTCTAACGTGTATTTAAGTAATATCTTTTTATTAAAAGTTTCATTGCTAGGAAAATTACCAGCTGAATTAAAACAAAAACTTCTAAAACTGTTCCAAAACCTAAGCGTTCTTTTTTATCATTCCTTAAATGAGTATTTCGGTAGCAATAACGCCATTAAAATTAGTTCAAAGTGAACAAGCAACTTATTGAAAAAAGCTTTTCGAATTTGATTAAAATATGCAACCGCTCAAAATCAGCTGAAGTTTCAAATAGACTTTACTGCCCACCCACGCATTTGGATTATTTCCCACGTGAAATAAATGGTCATTCCAATTGAGAATTGAAATGCTTCTCTCTTTTCGTAAATGAAATTACTCATTCGTTGTTGCGTCTGGAGTTTTGACATTTTGACAGGAAAATGCCGGAAGTGTCAAAGTCAGTAAAGAATCAGTTTCGTTTCATTAGGAGTAAGAGTATCTCTAATTTTCTCATACTCAATACTTTGAAAAATTAGTTAGTTTATCCTTTAAAATTGGGGTACAATAAATTGCTTATTATATAAAGCTTAGAGTAACATCTTTCAATAACAAGTTTTTATTTCAGCATTTTATAAAATATTTTATAGCAGGATTTATGGGGGTATTGTATGAGTGTTAACAATAGTCCATTATTGATAAGCTAACAAAAGCAAATGATGATAATGAACGTCTAAGTGAGAAACGATTAAGATTCAGAAGATCGAAGTGAGAAACGATTAAGATTCATGAATGTATTTTAAGCTTAAGAAATTGTTTCCAAATATTTTTATTCATCGTATTTTTTACTTAGATATCTTTTTATTTTCAATATAATTCTCAATTAAGGAAAAATGGCTTATTTGTTCTTTTCTAAATTCAGTATTTCATTTCTGCATATTGTTATGGAATAAAATTTAAATAGTAGATAAATTAAAAAACTTTGAAACTTCTCGATATCTCATACAAATTATTATCAATATTTTATTGCACAAGAATGGTTTTTTTTATCTCTTGATTAATTTTTTATAGCTGAAATAATATTTATGTCCGTAACAATCAGTGTAAACATCGATAATCATTTAAATAGTGAATATTATGTCCTATATTAAATATATTAATTTTAACAAAACAATGGATCTGTAATACTTTATTTTAGTATCATTTAAAAATTCCCTTAATGTTTCTGTATAAACTAAAAGATGTCGGTACGATTCCATTGTATAATATTAATAGTTATAATAATATGTTAAATATTTCTTATCAAATTAGTAATTTGCATTCTGGTCTTCAGTTCAACAGTTCATGGATTCGATTAAACCAGCTATTTTGATTATGGACCTTAGTATAGAACTATAGTTTTTTAGCGATTATACCATGGAACTATAGTTAAAATATGGCTGTGGTAGCCTGGTTGGTTAGGGCATCGTTCTCTTTATAAAAGGTAGTGAGTTCGATTCCCGGCTAAGCCGAAGATCCGTCGTGTTCTCTAATGACGACTGGGGCACGTAAAATATGTCAGGGTCACAATGTCCTTCATATGTTCCCATTACAAATTAATACCTCTGGGGGTGGTTGGAACCAGGCTTTGGGTCTTCACTGGTTTCAACCCCTAAATTCGAAGATTTAGATGGTGCTTCCATCTTTGAGCTAAAAGTCTTACTTCCACCCTCGTTTGAGGGTGCTCTATTAAAAAAACGGAAGACGCTCTCTCTCTGAATTCATTCCCCTAATCTCTGACGGGCGGGCTTGGCGTTGCCAAGTGTCATCAGAAACAACAACAACATAGTTAAACTATAGTGGTACGAAATCCACTTTAATCTATATAAGGTCTGGGATAATTAATCCTCTTTTGCAAATAAGGACTGTTGATCAACAAACAAACCTAACCACAAGATACAAATTATAAGTAATACGCAACTGATAAGTCAAGTGTAATGCATATTTACTTTTAATTTTTATTACATTAAAGGTGATTTGATATTTTTAAAACATTTTAAACAACAAATTTTCACTGCAGATATATTAGTTAAAATATTTAATTGGTTAAAGAATACCTATTACGTATTCTCAAGCTGTACCTAAAATTCTGATTCAACTTTCGAAATAATGATTAAAGAAAAAGTGATTGTTTCAGTCACAGACAGTTTTTAAGTTACTGGTTCACTCTCAGAATAAATTATTTATATAATCCATTTCACTGAAGCAAAAATAAGTTGATTTCAGTATTGGAGTATTTATATAAGTAATTAATTGAAAATCATTGACTTAATTTATTTTTCTATCAATTTGAAATTATACAATGCAAATTCTGATAAATCATTTGATTCATAATATTTCCAAAATTGTAATGAATGTGTGTGTTTACATTCATATTTTGAATATAATATATATATCGCAATATATAAATGTGTAATAAAACTACGTTATTTTAATATGTGTATATATTGGAAAATTAAAAATCTTCAAACTACTTTTTTAAAAATTATTTAATTGTTGAATGGTATACTGGTGATACAATTAATATATATATTGTTTGGAAATTAATATGTAGATTATATTTGGAAAAGAAAAATAATACCCGAATACGAGATTTAAGAACTTATATTTTTCTAAAGAATCAAACAAATAATGAAGGTGTGTGTGGGGGTGTGTGTGTGAGAGAGAGAGAGAGATTAAAAACTCTACTTTTGTATTAAATAATATTTCAATTTCTAATGTATAAATTTATAATGATAGATGGAAAAATGAATTTATGATAGAAAGAAAAATTCATGAAATGACAATCCTGGAATCTATTAGTTGAATTTTATATTTTTATTTTGAAATCAAGGAAAAATAAAAATTATCTATTAGTATGCCGAAGTTTACATTTATTGCTAAAATTTTTTACTTAAGAGGAAAATTTTTAAACTGAAATATTTTATGAGAAATGAATATCTTTATTAAAAACTAAACAAGAAGTAAGCAAATTAAGAATTCATTTTTAATATTTTTCATCACTTTGAAAGGCCTAATATTTAAATGAGATGAAAAAATTCCAAAGAAGCATTTAGATTCATATTAGATTTTATGCTGTTAATCCCATTTTAAAGAATCAGTTTTGTATCTTTTTTCTTAAAATAAATACAAGAGAGTAAATTTAAATAAAATATGATAGATATTTAAATAAATAATAAGTAAGTATTTTTATAAATGGTGCCCTTATTCACTGATTAATAACTTTAAATTAATTATTATTAATTTCATTTAATTTTTTTATTTCTAAAAAAAATTGATATATTCAGAGTTTTTAATTTAAAAAGAAACAAATTAATAAAAATCGTTTTTACTTATGATTCATGTAAAATGCAGAATGTTTTTCTTGTAGTCATTGTTTTAAACATATAAACGATTATTTTCTTTTCATATTAATAAAACTATTCATGGAATTAAATATTTGTACTGTTTTTAAGAAATTTTATACCATTTATATTAGTAAAATAATTATTAAACATGTTTTTTATTTTTACTGAAATAATATGTTTTTAAATTAGAAATTTTATAATGTTCAGAATTCATTTTTATAATTTAACTTTTGAAAAAGGAGATAAATTCAGATATGTGTGATTATATTCTTACAATGTTTAAAATAATTTGTCCACAAAAATGAAGATAAAAATCAAGTAAAGAAGAAAAGTTGTAAGAAAAACTCCCATTTTTGGTACAAGTCACAAGAAATAAGCATTTTTTTATATCCTAATTTATTAACATTGTACTAACACGTTCTATTAATAAAATTAGTAAAAAAGCATTTAACCACATCAAATTATAATTAAGTAAAGCCCCTTCCTTAAAAAATTATATCAGAAATATGTGACTGTGAAATATAGACATCAGACTTCCTATTATTTTATTTTTCTTCCTTCTAACAGGCAAAATACATAAATTATATCATTACGCTGACGTTCGGGAAAGACAAATTACCATCCTCGAAGCTATCAAAATCAAGTTATAAGTGAGGTATAATTAACTGCTTATCGTGTTGGGTTTAATTTTCATCTCGGAAAGACCAAACATAATCTTGCATTTACCAAGATATATATAGGTAATCATTACCTGTGTTTGTCACAATGGATTTATGTTATAATTCATCAGATTTATTAATGATGAAGAGGTTCTTGCTTAAAAAAGCTTAGATATATAAATTTATTTCATAGCTTTGTTTTGAATTTGCAAAATATTTGTATAAGGATATAAGTAAAGAAATAGAATAAAACTAGTCTTAAAATAGATTGCTGATGTGTAGCAATTAACTTAAAATTTGCCTTTCATTTGCTATTTTTGATTATATATTTTGTAATTAACTAAACCGTTGTTAATGCTGATTTGAACTGTGTAACGTTTGGTTGGGTTGGTTGGTACTGATGACATTTGGCAATGCCAAGCCCACCCGTCAAGAGACTAGGCGAATGAAATCAGATAGGGAGCGTTTTCCGTTTTTAAATAGAGTACCCTCATACGAAGGTGGAAGTACGACTTTTGGCTCATAGATGGCAGAATCATCTGGATCTTCCAATTTAGAGATTTATACCATGAAGGCCCATAACCTGGCTCCAACCACCCCCAGAGGTATTAATTTGGAAAGGGAACATGGAGGACATTGCGACCCGACATATTTTACGTTTCCCAGTCGCCATTAGTGAACACGACGGATCTTCGTCTAAGCCGGGATTCGAACTCACCACCTTTTGGTAACGAGAACGACGCCCTAATCAACCAGACCACCGTGGCCCTTAAACTGTATGATAAGTACTGTACCGACAATGTTTGTCAAATTTGTCGGATTTTACCGTATTTCAAACATATATAGTATTGTTTTTAAAAGTTTCATAAAATGGTTATCACGTTGTTTCCGTAAAATGAAAATACATTGACTTCTTATACAAGCAAATTTTGCTTTTCATTTCCTAAAAAATGAAAATAAATCATCTATAGACTCAAATGATGAAATATTTAGTAACTTCAGTTTAATGCATTATCTTTTTTACCCACATGTTATTACACATATTAAAGAAAACATCAACAAATAATTTGTATTGTTAATGTATTTTAATTATTTATTCTGCAGATGAGTTAAGTATTCAGTATTGTTAGATTATTCTTCATCCTAATCAATATAAAGCTATACTTTACACTACTGAACTTTCACTAGTTTGTTCAACTGGTTTGTTTGTTAAAATATTATATAAAAAATCTATAAATACACTTATTGCCATAAATAAATGCATGATTATTTAAAATTTCATTTTTTAAAAATTGTCTTCACATACAGTTGGATTTATATCGTCTTATATACTTAATTGTGTATGTTTATTAAAATGTTAGCGTTTTTCTGATTTTGTAAAATGAATTTTATATGCAAATTTTGGGAAAAACATGCAGAATAGAATAGAATCTTTCTTAGTTTTGCTTTAATTATCTTAACTGTTTAATTTTCTGATAGATTTAATTCAATATGAGATTTTTTAATTAACTCAAAAAACTTCTTGTCGACAAATATTTGATAGGTTTATAAAGTTAAAAAATGGTTGAATATAAAAAGAAAGCATCTTCATAGAATATAAATTTTTTTAAGTAGAAAAGCATCTAGTATACTTTTTATTTCAATTTACATGTAAATTTATTCTTCATGTGCAAATATAAATATAAAATAAAGTCATTAATTTAAAAACTAAGAGAAGAAAATATATTTTCTTTAAAATATTTATCTAATTAATCCATTAATTACTCGAATCTCTTTTATTGAGCGATACCTTTTTGCTGTACAAAGAAGCGAGAAATTATATCTTCATCAATAAACATACGGAATGTCTAATTCTTCATACTTTTTATTATGCTAAACATCATTCTGAAATGTTTTTCGTAGTTTTGAATGTACAGATTAAACTTAAAAAAATTATAGTTTTGCTCTTATAAACTTCATTAAAAGAAATGTTAAAATCTTAAATCCAAATTAAAATTGTGAAAATTTTAAATTAACATAGAAATGTCTTAGATTTTTTTAGTGCATAAGATTTTTGTTACAATAATATTAATATATTCCAGAAAACAAATTATATTAATTAATATTAGGTTGGGGAATAAGTAATACATTATTTTTTTGGTAGGCGTCTGTAGTGATCGATATCTCGTGAGGTATCTATCAAACAATTTCAGACTTATGCTCGTTGGAAATGTGTCATTTGATACTAAAATATCCTCTTGCGGTTTTTTGTTTGATTCATTCAGTTACGAGTACAAGGTTTTAAAAATGGAAGACAACAAACAGAAAATACGATACATTTTCGTGTTTCTCTTGTAATGGCGAAAAAGATAGCCGGGTGACTAAAATTGTGAAAGGTGTTTATCGTCCTATATAAGACTGTAACAACCAGTTACGTACAATTTTTGTTTCGTCGATTCTGTTCGGGTATTTTTGATGTTAGAGATGCACCTCGCATGTGGATACAGCATCATCGAAAATGTCTATAAAATATCAAAAAGGATCGAAGTTAACCGCATGTCAGCGGTCGTATCGCGCTAGACCAAAAAATCAACAAGAAAGCTGTTTTAAAACTTTTTACAAAGTGAATCTAAAAGAAGTTACATAAAGTTCACGTAAAAATAAGGGATTTCTTTTTCCCCAACCTAATATATTCTTGAATTCCGGAAAAGCCATACTTCGTATCATATTTTTACTTCATTGAAATTTGTTTGTTTAAATTTATTGGTAGAGTTTCTCGATCTTTCTTTTTCATCTGTATAATTAATTAAATGACTCAAATTTCAAAATTCATTTTTAAATTTCCCTTTGTATACTGGTTATATGTTCCATCTTTTCACTTTATTTAAATAATGTTATCTAATGTTTTATTGTATTTATATTTGGTCCAAGTATTAAACAGTTTTTAACTATTTGTTTTGTGATAATTCTACTAATCATCTTTAATGAAACTCCTAATGAAAGAATTATATGAATTATTTGCAGAATAAAATTAACTCATTTTTGTTATTACTTTCACAAAAGTAATTGTATAGGTGATAACACAGTACTTGATACAGTGCAATTGTAATCATAACACTAAAGTAAGGCATAAAATTGGATTATATCAAATCCATTTTAAAATTATTTTCAGCTCATTTAGGGCTTATGCCTTAAACTTGCAAAGTTGTTATTTTTCCAGAAATTGAACTAAAATTTTTAAGGACTAAATTTCCCTAATTCCCATTTATAATTTCCTACAGTGCCAAATTTATATTTTGCTGTATTATTTTAATCAGTGTAAAAGTAATTAAATAATTAAAAATATTTTTAAAAAAATATTAATTTAATTTGAATCTATAAGTCAAAAATTAATATCACATCCATTTTAAAAAATTAAGAAATGAATCTGATGATTTTTCAATACTCCAATTGTTTTTAATAATAAGGAAAAAGACGTTCAATTATTTATAATATTAAATAATTGCAGTTTTCAAATATATATTGTTAAATTTATGTGGTTTCATGTGGTATTATTTTCATATGGTTTCGTGTTACCAAGTACAAGTTTGAAAATTTATGTAGTAGATATTTAAATTATCTTTAAAGGTATTTTATTTAAGATTTTTTTATGATCTTACTTGAAATATTCTTCAGTAAAACGTGTCTTATTGATATCGAAATGAGGATAAAACATGTTTGATATTTATTTTGCTAAATTTTTTATTTGCTACATCATTTATTTGTTATCTATATTTAGAAATTTTATTTGATACAGATTCGTTTCAAATTTATACATTTATTTAATTTTAATGTATTCTATAATTTTAGTGAAATGTGATTGATAATTTATATGCTTGCTCTATTTATCAATTTCTGTAAAATAATTAAGATTACATAAATTTTTATCACTTTTCTTTAGCAAATATTATATTCAAAATTAGTTTTGGTTTCTTAAAATAACAATTTTTTACGAATTCACGTTATTGAGTTTCTTATTTTTCAGATGTTATGTATATATAGAGTACAATATTTCTATTTAACTCGTGATTCTAATTTTTGTTTTATATATTCAATATAAAATATTAAATGAGAAGAAATCGTCAATGAATATTGGAGAAAGAACAGCTACATTTCTAATTTTATTATTTATTACTCTAGGAAGTTTTGGTCATTTTTTCAAGACAAGTGCGGGTGAACAATCCGGAAAGTTACCAAACTTGTCCTTTTGTTTCATAAACGATTCTATTTGTCAGCAGTATTCTTTTTCTTTGTAGTATTCTTCTAAGCTTTCCTTTCAAAAACAGTAATGATAATCGATTACCTTAGCAGTGAAAATAATTAAACAAAGAATTCGAATTGATGGATACGGGTAGCACTTGCTATCCTTAAAAAAATAGGTTTTGTGGAATATAAGTTAAATATGATCGCTAAAAAGTATTTTTTAATTTCTCACGAAAATGTGAACTACAGTATTATTGTAAATTGCTTTGAAAAGTTTTTTTTATTAATGGTGGGCACTGGGTGATTAATCTCTTCGCCACAACAAGGCCAGAAATTACTACTCATTTATCGTTACCCGATGGGCACCTGTAAACCAAGTCATGGAGGCGAGTAGCATTACCCACAGCACACCACCACAAACCCGTTTTATATGGTAGGCCACATTCATACACAATCTCAGGAAAGGACAATAAACACAAAGAACATCCATGCCCGAGTCGGGATTCAAACTCAGGTCCTCCCCATCCGTAATCAGGTAACCACTAGACAGAGTAGGTGGTGCTTTATGAAGTAAATTTGCCTTAAAAATTAATTTTTCGTTTAACTGGAATATTTATAAATAAAAATAGTAAAATAACGGTGCTTATTTTAATGTTAAATAAACATTTGCCTTATTATTACTTTTTATCAGGTTTCGTATCTTATTCCAGCAAAATAGTGCAAAACGAAACTAAAAGGATATTACTTGTTTGTTATTTTTCTTAAATACTTGTTATTTTTCTTAAATAACTTGTAATTATACTTGTTATTTTTCTTAAATATTCTTTTAGATATATTAAAACAACTTATTAAAAATAATATTAAAAAATAAAGGAATAATCTTTATTTATTTGAATTTTTTTTATTGTTTATCAATAATTAAAAATTATATAAGAAACTCAGAAAAATATGAGAATTTGTTTTTATTCTTATCTTTAAAGAGTTAAATTCAAATGACATTTCAGAAAATTATATAATTTAAAGAATACTTACAGTTGCATCTAAATTGAATGAAATCAATAACAGTTATATCTTTGTTAGTATTGAACTAAAATTCTTTAAACTTTTTAAACATCTTGATTAGAATATATTTAAGAATTGTCTATGACTGTAACGTTAATAATGAATAATGTAATATTTAAATACGATGAATAATATTAATAGTGAAGAATTTTTTGGAAACAATTTTGCTTCCAAAATCAGCCCAACAAGAATATAAATTTGCGAAAAATTCATAAATATGTCTATGAAAATGAAATATAATTTATGTAAAATGAAATAATAATGTGCAAATAATTTTCATAAGATGTAGTGGATAATTATACTTGTTGAAAATTATGATAGATATATATTAATCTTTGTTCTAGTTTTAAGCAAAGCTAGAGGTTTAATGCTTGATATGTTAAATATTGTCTTTTGAGAAAACAAATTTTATCGATGCAGGAAATGTACATAAATATTTCAAAAATAAATTTATATTTTTTTGTAATAGTCATGGATTTGCATAATCATTTCTAATGTATGGAAAATAAAGATGTCAAACTCATTATTTTCAACATTAGGTTTTGACAATTACATGAAACTCTTAACTTTAAAGATAATCAATTTTGAAAAGTAATCATAAGAAACATCTCGATAAAAAATGACGTAAAAAAGGCCAGAGTATAATAAATATCAAAATAAATATGCTTTGAAGAAAGTAAATATAAGAGGAATCTCTAAAATATATAGAAAAAACCTAAATTGTCCTGAAGAAATTAATGCCTATTGAATCGTTATCAAATATCGTTATCCTATCATATAGTTATTCAAATATGCATATGTCATTTCTGACAGTTCATTCTTAATGTATTTGCGTTCTTTGTTTCAAATATGTAGAAACTTCTATTTGTGACTGGTGCAATCATTATAAGAGTTTTGTAGAAATAGAATACAAATTATAACTAAATAATGCATCAGTTTTCAATCTTTCTTTCTTAAAATCATCTTACAACATAAAGTCTTAAATAGAGAGTATTTAAACCTGGTACTAGATTTTGATCAAAAAATAATTCTTTTCTGCTTTTGATTTTATTTTTGCAAAAAAATCTAAGATTATTATCAAAATTTTTTATGGGAATTTTTTTATATTTTAAGAACTTCAAATGCATGTAATGGAAATCTGGCGCTTGTTAAGCAGCTAAGTGTTATACGCACCTGAACCTGCAATATACAGTATTCAGAATGTGAAGCTTTAAATTAACTATTCCCCAATTTTTAGGCATTTTATTAAAATGTGATAGAAATGTACAGAAACATTTTTTATGATCGCCCTTCATATAAGTATAATTTTTCTCAAGAACAGCATTTTTCAATTTTTTGTAATTACTTCTTCAACATTCAGCCGATACAACTTATGTTATACAACAAACACGTCTAAAATAACAAGTAAGACACTGTTGACTATAGCATAATTGATTAACTTTAATTAGCATCTTCTCTCTTTTTCCTTGGAATTTAAATTGTGTAATACATGAACTAAATAAACAATTCTATCTATATTGTGTTTAGAATTTAGTTTTCTCATTTAGTAAAACAGTTTTACATAAAAACTTATATTGCACATATCTAGTATTATAAATTTTCTCTTCCTCTCTGACGTTACCTTTAGGTATATTTCGAGATATTCATTCCAACTTATATACAGTAAATTTATTTTTCATTTCACATACATTTTACATTTTAGTAATAACAATGCTTTTCAACCGTACAAAGGGTTATTGTTTACAAACTGAAATACGTCGTAAGATACTGCATAATTTTTAGTTAAGTGCATTGGATACGCGTCTCGTACACAAACATCTGCGCAAAATAATGAATTGGTGTCTCGCAAAATCTGCGCAAACATCTGCGCAAAATGATGAATTGGTGTCTCGTATACAAACATCCGCGCAAAATAATGCATTAGAGTCTCATATACAAACATTCGCGCAAAATAATGAATTGGTGTCTCGTATACAAAAATCTGCGCAAAATAATGAA
>JAPDSC010036041.1:27817-46567 GCA_026290005.1 Latrodectus geometricus
ATTGGTGTCTCGTATACAAAAATCTGCGCAAAATAATGAATTGGAGTCTCGTATACAAACATCCGCGCAAAATAATGAATCGATGTCTCGTATACAAAAATTGCACAAAATAATGAATTAGAGTCTCGTATACAAACATCTGTGCAAAATAATGAATTGGAGTATCGTATACAAACATCCGCGAAAAATAATGAATTGGAGTCTCGTATACAAATATCTTCGCAAAATAATTGAGTTGTCTGCGAAAGATTAACATGTAGGGTCTCATTACTGTGATATTTATTTTACTTTTGAGTGTTTTACCAAACCGCTTATCTTTCTTTTACCAGAATAATGTTTTTACCTTAATTCTTATAGCCTATGTGACGTAAATCAACAGATTGTGCCAACAATTTATTATTCTGGATTCATTAATCAGTAACGCGTCTTCTTTGGAGATTAAGGAAAACGAGTATGAACTTCGAGAAAAAACTGATCATGTATCTGAAAATATTAGCTTGGGGGCAAAGAAATCTAATATTTTTTCATGAACTTTGTTTAACTTGTTTTTGGATTCTTCTAGCAAAAAAGATTTTAAACTGTTTTAAGATCTATCTTTAGGTTCTGGCTGGTGCTACGACTGTCAACAAGTGGTCAGCTTCGATAATTTTTTTTTATACTCTATTGATAATTACAACGACTATGCACTCGTATGAGATGATTCTTTAACATCAAAAACACCAGAACTGAATCAACGATATCAAAATTGCACGGAATTGGTTGTTACAGTAAGCACCATTCTTAATTACAATCGCCTAGATTGGAATTGCACCTTTATCAAAGAAAGATTGTAAACCGTGCTGAATTTATCTTTATTGACTTCCGCTTTTAACACTCTTTAATTCATTTATAAATGCACCAAACAAAGAAGATCAAAATAAATTTTTATTGCGAAATGTCAGCTTTTCAACGAGCATAAATATGGAATTTCTGGATCGATACTTTATGATATATCAATCAATGAACCAAAAAAATAAATAAATAATAATAATAATAACTCTCTACCAAAAAAATAATTAATTACTTTTCCCCAACCTAGTACATAGTTTCGATATCACTTTCAGGCAGACAGGTACTAGCAGATTTATTCTGAAAAAAATTTATAATTTGAAAAATTTATAAGGTTTTATATTTTTCAGGCTGAGTGGTATAAAAGTTTGGAATTACATTTTTAGATTGTAACCAAGACGTTTGAACTTGTTTAAAACTAATCACAAATAATTGTTCCTATTTACGGTCTTTGGTAAAGATAAATAAGCAGTTAAAAAGACCTAAAATTTGCTAGAGTCCTGATAGCCTGGTTGAAATCGGCAACATTGTTGTAGTGACAATAAAATAATCTTATCCCTTTAAAATCTGTCGTTCTATGTCTGCCCATACGTGCTATGTTTCATGTGACCTAATGTGTCCCCGCTGGTGAGGTATAGATGTTTCCGAAAAAGGATTATTTCTCAGTGATAGCTCTTCTTATATGCATGCTGTAAAAATTAAGGGTAAACTGTACATTATAGGGTACCCCTTGATTTCACAAAAAAATTGGCGTTAAATATTGGCGAAAAAATTTAATTTCTGGAAGTCCCGATATTTTCAGTATTTCAATTAACGTAGTTTTAGGGTTACTGTTTTGCTATGAACATTTTAAAACATATCTCGGCGTTAAAAAATAACCAAAATATCAGGAAGTACTCTAAAGTAAACTTTACCCAAAATTACGACGAACGCAATTTCTTGAATTCGTTAGAAATAAGCAAGCTGAAACCATTCCTATTTAAAGGTGTTAGAATTGATGGAAGGTAATTACCAAACTCAGAATTTAGAAACATGATGCGCGTAGGAATAGAATAATTTAGTCAGGGAGAAGGAGTACGAGTTCAAATTTCCAAAAGCCAACCAAAGACTTTTCTGATTATTTGAAATTTTGGTTGAATGTTATTTGAAATGCAAAATATGCTTGCATAATTCTTGTGTTCTTGCCAGGAACGTGAAAAGTTTGTTCCTTCAAAATTCAATAATTACTCGAACATTCTACGTGGTTTAATCTTCGTCATATGCGTTCACTAATCAGAATCTGAATTTGAATTTTCTAACCCAACTTTTGTCATTTAACAAAGCATCTTTTATATTCCTCATATCGATTGAACTTGTTTGCAAAATTTACTAACTTTAACCATTCCTATATTTAAAATATTGAATTAAAGTTTTATTTATGCAGCTTTAATTAAAAGGATTTTATTAAATGGTTGTATGAATTTAATTTTCTTACCTATAATAGTTTAAAATAATTTACGATTTTCTAATGTACAACCAAAAAATGTTTCCTGAAAAATGATTTTTCTGCCAAATATTGTGCATTGCCGTATTAATGGTATATCTTGGTCAAAAATGGATTTAATAACCTTTTTCAAATTCTATCAAACAGAGCTATAATGAAACTTTTCGATTGCAAAATATACTTGTTAATTAAGAATAAGAATTTACATAATGCATAATGATTTACATAATATAGGAAGAATGAATCAATTTGAAAAGAAATTTTAAGTTAATTATGTGACGATTGAATAACGATAACTGTAAGAATATTGATATATATAAATAATTTATTCTTTATCATAAATCCTACGCTGAAACTTAAAAAAAAATTAAATTATTACATTATCAATACATAAAAATCTACCATAGATAAATTAATATAATTAACTTTCATCCCCTTATTATTATTTTATTGTAATTATTTATGTATATTATTAGTTGTTTTGGGCATTAGCTTATATCAGATAAAATAAAACTCGGAAAGTTCATACCTAAATACAATTTCTTAATAAATGGTTCCACAAGAAAAATTTAAAATGATATTTTTATTAAAGCATTAAAGGAAACGTTGACTTAATTTTTTTTAATATATGATCAAAATTTTTTAAAATAAAAATGTTTAATAAAAATAATTAAAACAGTATATGCCTTTTTTAAAATATTTTATTTTCTATTTATAAGAAGAGTTGAATGAATTTTTAAGTAAAAGTATATTTAATAATAAGAAAATTTGCATATAAATATTGATTTGGGGAAAAAGAAATCCATTATTTTTAAGTGAACTTTATGTAACTTCTTTTGGATTTGCTTTGTAAAAAGGTTTAAAACAGTTTTTATGTAGATTTTTAGGTCTTGTGCGAAGCTACGACTGCTGACATGTGGTCAAGTTTGATCATTTTTGATATTTTATAGACATTCTCATAGATGTTGCATCCATGCGAGGAGCATCTTTAGCATTAAGAATACCCAAGCGGAATCGACGAAACAAAAATTGTACGTAACTGGTTGTTACAGTCTTATATAGAAATATAAGCACCTTTCACAATTTTAGCCACCCGGCTATCTTTTTCGCCATTACAAGAGAAAAACGAAAATGTATCGAATTTTCTGTTTGTTGTCTTCCATTTTTAAAACCTTGTACTCGTAACTGAATTAATCAAACAAAAAACCGCAAGAGGATATTTTAGTATCAAATGACACATTTCCAACGAGCATAAGTCTGAAATTGTTTGATAGATACCTCACGAGATATCAATCACTACAGACGTCGACCGAAAAAATAATGGATTACTTTTTCCCCAAACTAATATTAAATTTCATTTAAAGTTCAGTATTTTCATCTTAAAATTGTCAAAACAAAATTCTAAAATAAATAAAATATAAAAGGTTACTATTATGTTTTTAATGCAAATATTTTATAAAATTAACTCTATGCTTAATTTACATATTTTTTTCATATTAATCTATGGTGTTACAATAGCCCTTGAGCACTTAAATATTAAATAAAAAATTATACTTAAAAAATTTAGATATAAGAGCCTTAAGATATTTCTTATTTAAGAAAGATCTCATAAGTTTCAAATGATAAATATTAGCTGTTTATGAAATTGTTTAAAATTTTTTAGCATAAATAAATTATTATAATTTATTTATTATAAATAAATTATTATTATAATTTATTTTTACTAAAAAATTAAATAAATATTGTACTTCTTTAAAGAAAAGATAAAATCTTAAATAATAAAATAAACAATTTTGTAATTTTATTTCCATAATTTTAATACTCTTATAATTATTTATTATTATTTAAAAACTATTAACTATGTATATCTTAACAAATATTTTCAGTCTATATCTTTTCACTGAAATTGAATTATCATTTGTTAAAATTTATCGAAATATAATAACCAAATATAAATGTATCGTACTCTAATAGCAGTATAACGGTAAAAGTTGATTAATTTCAGATTCTATGAGTTAAAAATTAAAAAAAAAAATATATTGAAAAGAAATACTTTTAGCAAAACTAACGAGTTTTTCTAGGATCAATACTAATGGATCTTTTGCAATGTTGTAATGTATATTTGTATCTCTTGCGAAGGTTTTGCTTTCAGTAAGTTCATAAAAAGGATGTTATTTTGTGGTCAGATGCGCCGGATGAGTAATATGAAACCACAACGCAATTTGCAGTCGAGATGTCCAATCAGTATCAGGTTTATCTAATTTAAAATTAATAGGAAAGGAAACTAAAGTGTTCTTATCCAATTTCATCATCTCTTGAAAACATTTTTCAGCATTATTGTTTTCTTTAATAGACAACTTTAGGAAAAATTTCATACTTTTTCTTTTACTCTCTTAAAATTCATTACAGATTTACATATTACTTATTTTAAACAAAATATATCTTAGTTTTCATATCTTTATTCTTGGTTTCTTGAATACTTTATTTAATGCATATCTTTCGTTCAACATTTTTAAGTTTAGCTTAATATAATACAAATATATGAGGAATAATTTTAGTAAAGTAAGGATATATCTTAAAATAGTACAGTAAAAGTTAAAAATAATTATTAGTCTATGTTAAAATCTATACTCTTCATAGCCGGGTGTATAAATTTCCGACTGGAGTTTATTAAGGACGGCTTTAAGGCATGTAGTAAAGCTTTTATCAGGATGTTGGTTTCTAGTCTAATTTAGCTAGAAACCAATATTCTGATTTAAACCTTATTACATACCATAGCCAAATTAGGCTCGAAACCAACATCTTGATATAGGCTTTATTTCATGTCACAACTAGATCAGGCTAGAAACGAATGATCTGATATCAGCCTTATTTTGCGCTATTGCTAGATTAGGCTAGAAACCAACATTCTTATTTAAGCCTTATTACATACCATAGCCAAATTAGGCTTGAAACGAACATCTTTATATTGGCCTTATTTCTGGTCATGATTAGATCAGGCTAGAAACGAACGTACACCTTATTTCGTGCTATAGCTAGATTAGGCTAGAAACCACCATTCTGATTTAAGCCTTATTACATGCTGCAGTCAAATTAAGCTCGAAACCAACACCTTGATATAGACCTTATTTCATACCACAGCTAGATCAGGCTAGAAATGTACGATCTGATATACACCTTATTTCGTGCTATAGACAGATTAAGCTAGAAACCAACATCCTAATACACAGAATTTTTTTAATTCGAAATTTTGATCACAACATTTGTAATTAAATTAAATCGCAGTTTATTGTATTTGAATAGACTGCAAGTTTTCTAATGCCGTGATGCTCATTTTTCCGGAACTCCGCACTCTTCAAAAACAGAGAGATGTGTTAGTCTTCCCTTTCCTTAAAAATTATCATCTATGTGTAACCGTTGCGTTGAAGAAAAATGTGAACGGAATCAGACCTCTCCTCCTTTTTGCAATCTTCTGAAAAGATTTTGATACCTATTATTTCCTCAATTTTTGGGAAACATGCTTTTGCCCATAACTGGAAACGTCTTTTTGGTTTTTCTAATATGCCGCCCAACGGAACAGCATTTGAAAGCTGAAAGAAAGAATTCCAAATTTAATATTTAACTACTTTGTATCTGAAAAAAATTTCATTTATCCCATATGCCATTTAATTTGCTTTTCACATACCTGTATATGAGCCTTACTTTCATTAATCAGGTTGATCAAAGACTCTGTTCATGGTTTGACTATGGATAATATTTAACATGCTTTAAAATTCATTGGAAGAAATTTATAGTTAAATAATCTTATAATTTTTAAAAAAATACTGAAATAGGATTCATGATAAGATTTTGTATGAAGGTAAAGTCTTAAGCAATTATTGTATGAATTTATTATGAGCAGTCGCCCAATCTGTCTAGTTATTAGCTTAACTGACTATGGATGGGGAGGACTTGGTTTCGAATCCAGGGTTGGGCATGAATGTACATTCTCTTTCTCTCTGTGTTCCTCAGACGATGGATGAATGTGCCCCGCCCTATAAACAGGTTTGTGGAGGTATGGCGTGGGCGATGCTATTCGTACCTCCGTGACTTGGTTCACAGGTGCCCAACGGGTAACGATAAAATGAGTAGCAGTTTCCGGACTTGTTGCGGCTAATGGGCTAATGTGCTTACTTGAGGGTCCACGCCACTAGAAATAAAAAAAAATCTGAGCATATGTTAATGAAATGTATAATTAATACATGCTCTTAATTAATTCCTTCTCATTCTTCAACTTACATCTTATTGGCGAGCTGTAATTTAAGCATACATGCACAAGTAAACAGAAAAGGGAAGAACGAAAGTACCTCTTAAAGTCTTCTTTCTAAAGTTGAATACCAAATTTCTTTCTTCAAAAACAAGTAAAATATTGCTTTTGAAATGTTTTACTTTCATTTCAAAGCAATGTTTTACTTGCTTTTGAAGAAAGAAATTCATTTTTTTCCCTTCTGACCAACAAACACCAACAGTTAAATCAATTTCAACAATTTTTTAAGTAGGTATGTTGCCATTTATCTACGACTTCAACCTGATTATATATAATTAACAGACATTATTGACGTGGCCAGCATTTAGTAATTCTTTATATGATAAGAATCTCCCAGTATTATAATAAGAGAATAGTACTGGGAGAAAGTTTTTCCTGTTTCGTTATTTCACTGAATATTAAAAGTTAGATAACGATTTTAGAAAAGTTAAAGAAATTTCGATTTCATTAATTAAGATAATTTAATTTTTTTGAAGCAAACTAATTTCTTCCTATTTTCACTACAATAATTGAATGTGTGTTTACAAATAAAACATTTAATGATAAAATATAATAGAAGAAATATTATTAAAGGGAAATTAATTATAAGCCCTTAAGTTTTTCTTCATTTTTATGGCCTTTACGGCCGTATTCACCAAACACGGGTTAACTTGAGTGTAGCCTAACTCGGATATAACTCAACTCTAGTACGACTCGCCGATTCTTATTCACGAAGCGGGGAAATTCCCATGTAAAACAACTTTGGAGTTAACCAAACACGACTTGTAAGACGGCTTCTGATTGGCTAGCAATCTTGCACATCAATGTCAAGAAACATATCGCTTGAGTCCGCCATTGTTTGCTGACTCGGCGCTGACACTTAGAAATCGTAGGATTATTCTAGGGATCCATATAGGCGAGTTAATCACTGTTTTTATCGTGGTGAATAACGTTTCATGACTTAACTCGCCCTTTGCCCTGAAACCTCAATTAACTCTGGTTGGTCAATACCGCCGTTAATGTATTATTTTTTCACCGCCTTATAAAAAGTCAAATGCATTTTAGAAATACGTCACTTGTATATCTATGGAAGTAAAATTCATAATTTCTAAAAAATTCATGCGTTTTTTTTTTTTTTTAAATAAAAAATTTCGTTTAAATTTTCTAACTACTTTATTTCAAACAAGTAAAATATAGCTCTATAAATTTCAATTCTCCTTAGTAATCGTAAATCAGTACTCTTGTATCAGATCATATTAATTTTTAATTTTGCTAACTTATTAGCACAATTCCGAATTAACACTGTAGAAAAACATGCGCAATATATATATATATATATATATATATATATATATACGGAGCTTAAGTATTGCCTTCTAAATAAACCGCCTGATATGAATTTTTTTGAAGAAATGTAATCAAATATTTGCAGAAATAAATTCCGATGAATTAAATACAATTTAAAAAGGATTCTGTATTTTTAGCAAATATTTTGGGACATTTTCATGTAAAAAATTATAATATAAAAATCGAAACCACTATGAACAATTTATAAATATTTAATATTTATCATTATAATTTACCATGAATTCCCTTGTACAGTTAATAAAAATGCATTTCAAGTCATTATTTCTCCTTTACTTTAATTTGAATTTATTTTTGGTCATTTAATTGTAGATAATGTTAAAGAGGATATTCTTTGTCACTAAATGCAACAATAAATTGTAAGCTTATGTTTTGGTTAAAATATCAAAATGTGAGCTTGAAATCTATTGGAGCATTTAGTGACAGATTTCATACTAAAATTCATCCCACAGAGTTTATTGTGTGTTCTCCTTAGTCCCTTCTTATCTTGAAAGAAAGAGAAATTCCAAGAAATATAACTTTAAACTACGATAATAAAAACAAATTATTAATCGATAAGAAACACTAGCTTTTATAAGTTAGAATATTATCGTCACTGGCGCTGAACTATTAGTTCATTTCTAACATAAACTAAGCTATCCTGCGTTATCTTAGAAGTTTTTTAAACATTAATGACAAATTTCAAAAAATAATGGGCTTTAAAAAGAAAAACTTATCTATATGAATAAATAATGATAAATTATTATTATTAAACAATGACAAGGAATGCTTTATATTTCAAGTTAAGGATTCAGAATGTGGTGTGTAATATGATAAGAATAATATGTATAAATATTTACTGCAGCGTGAATACATTTTTCTAATTAAAAAAAAAAAACATATCTTCATATATAAAATTTTATCGATATAGGATTTTGTGACTTATGGAATCAATATTATATTTTTAAATGCAAAGGTTATGGAATTTATTAATGTAATCATTTTTTGATTTGGTAAAATCGTTAATAGTTTAAAGAATTTAAAATTCCATTAGTTAAATTTCTAGTTACGGGGTTGTATAACAATGCAATTATATTTATATTTTTCTAAATTAAATAAATAGTTACAAATTATCAAATTAAATGAATTGAATTAAGTGAAATCATTTTAATTTTAAAATAATTCAATTGAATTCATTTGAAATTATAAATGTGTAATGATGTTTATAATTAGAACTTTCGCACTACTTATGTTAAGCTAAATTCCAAAAAAAGAATTTCGGATGACTAATTTTTCATATTACCGTAAAAAAAGTGTTACATTTTTTATTTAATTTATTCAATTTTTTTTTTTTTATGAAAGATCGTTTTTAAAAAAAGGAAAAGAGATCTTTTAAAGAATGGTGTGATGTTGGCTCACAGAAGACCTTTTATTTTAGTTTGGCCAACAGTTAGTTTTTGATGCCGGTTTACAGCGCCCTCTCGTTGTGCTACTTCCTAGTCTTTCTGAATAACTGATTTTCAGATAATTTTTCTCGTTAAATGGTATGACTATTTGCTCAATATGAAAAAAAAATGATTTTTAATGTTTTTAGGTACCCATCAATTAATTATAAATTTAGTTATTTACATATCTTTAAATTATACTATAAACATCATTATTTTATTTTTGAAGTACAATCACAATGATACTTTCATTATAGATACAATTTTTAGAATATTGTTTCATACTGTACTGAGAAATTCATACTTTCTTCAATAATTTTAGGTAGATTTCATTTAAGAATAAGTTCATAAAAATTGTGAACGAGTGACTTGTCTATTCAAAAAAATATCCCTGTCATTTACAAGTAACGGTGAATTACAATTTTTTTATTATTTGATTTATTTGAAATAAAAGTCTTATAAAAGTAATGACGAAAAAGAGCAAAGCTAAAAAATCGGTTGTTATTTTTATGGCCTAGGATTCTAATGTAATACATACTATACATACTATACTGTTCGCATCCAGTGTAATATATACTATAAAAATATATACTGATTTTAATATATTTATAATTAGAGATTTTGAATTCATTGTTATACTCAGACATAATGTCTCTGTGTTTAATTAATTATTTCTACGTTTTGTAATTTTTCCAATATTTTTAGTAAGTAATTTTTTTAATTCTTCAATATTGTAATTATATAACTTCGTAATTTTTTCAATATTTTAAGTTTTTATTTATTGAAATACATCATTATTTTCTGAGTAAAATAATCAAAATTTTCCATTAAAGAAATTCTCATTGATTTTATATACATTACAGAATTTATTAAAATATTAATTATATCCTAACGCTTTTTAAAACTTATTTTTTTATAAACTTTGTTTCTCCAAATCATGATCATATGGAGCTTATAAAATAAGATTTCGATAAAAAAAATGTGAATAATTTTTATCGAGTTAATGTAATATTCGTGTTAATTTCTGCTATCATAGTTCAAAGTTAAAATGGTTTTGAATCAGTAGCACTTTTTAATTTTAAATATCTGGTAGTTTTTTTTTAAGTTATCATAATTATATTTATCGTGGTCATAATAATATTGAGCAAAATGTTAATGTTTTTTTTATTGTCAAAATAAATGTAAGTTTCTTTAAATTTTGATGACGTATTTTATCAAATAAAATATTTTATTTAGAGTCCAAGACATTAAATAATATATTATTAGTTATAATTTAAAATGATAATCTTAAATAATATTCACAGTCGTTTTAAAAATAATATCAAAATTGTTTATTAAATTTAATGCTGCATTCACCTTTTTTTAGTAAACTATTTTTATCATAATGCAAAAATTGAAAATATGCACATAAGCCTTTAAACTAAATTTTTTAATCTTATGCGAAATAAAAGACAAGGTAAACAGAAAATAATTTTGCCTGTGAACGTAATTTTATATTAAGGCTAGCTTCAAAAATATACCATTTAAAAGTTATGTGCAGTCATTCTTTCTTTTCATTATATAGCTTAACACTTTACCAATAAATATAATATTTATAATATGTCAATGATAAGCAAATAATCAATAGGTTAAATCATCTATGTCAATATATCTAATAGTATATATTTTCAAGACTAATATTCTGCAAATATATATTTAGACACATTTTATTTTTTACTGTTTTCATCGATACAATTTCAACTTGTGAATTACACTTATCTCAATTTCTCTTGTATAAATTTTACGCTTTTTAAACTTCTTTGTTAAATTCTGTATGTATGAAATCATTGATAATCGTTATATTTAATGAGCTACCAAAATTGAATGGTACCAGCAAAGCTGAAAATAACGAAAACTTTAAAATAAATGACATGCTTCTTTCTAAAACTAATAAGCTGTTATCCATCAGTTTCACTTAATAGATTTTTCTATATATTCTTCGACAAATGACACTTATTTTAATGATTGAAATCATTAATCAATGCGAGCGAGAACCTTTGACAATGATTTATTTTTAGTTTTAATAAGTGTATATTTCTTTTTTAACAATTTTAATTTTCCTCTAATAAAATTTAGCCATTAATTAGTGAAATTTACTTATAATTTTGATGCAAAAATTCCCAATTTTAATTATCGTAAATGAAATTCAAATAATTAGAATTAAAAAATATTTGAAAGATTCAATCAGTTTATGAAATAACAACGCTTTTAAGAAAATAAAATTTTATTGTTTTATTGTCTAATCGCAATAAATAATGAATCTATAAAGTTACGAACTGAACTTAGCTTTGATCTCAATTAAAAGAAACGAAAATTTAAATTTTAGGATATATGAGTTAATTTTCACTCCATCACAAATGGTGATTTTGCCATCTTTTGCAAGTTATTTTGGAGATAAACCACCTCACTATTTTCAGGCAGATTACGTTTGTCACAAAATGTAAACAAGGAATCAAAGTATAATAATCAAGTACGTAAATCTCTTCACTTAATGAAAAAAGAAGAGATACTTTGATAAGTCACAGTTATTGAATTTTAACCGTGGTTGATCAGAATAAAGGTATTGGTGTCATGTAATAAATCCATGCAAAAAACTTTCTTTCTTTCGGACAGTTATCACACTTTCAAAACATTTGTTCGATATAAAAGGGGTTATATACAGCATAACTATTCGGAAAAAATTTGAAATAAAGCTTTTTATAAATTCTACCAGGATATTGTGTTCAAGGAGATCTTATTTGATGTCAGATTTTGAACAATATCGTTAAACCTTTGGAACATATTTGATATACCCCCCCCAAAAAAAAATTACGTGCCAAATTTGGCACTCCCTACTTGGCGCTGCTTGTCCTTTTTGGACCTTGCGCGAGAAAACCCAACCAACTGGCACTCCCTACGGACTTTTTAGGGTTGCTGTTTCTTATTTTGGTGTTGCTAATTTATGTTCTTTCAACTTTCAGGTTTTTGCTGTTGCCAAATTTAGTATTTTCTTGTATTTTGTACCATTTTTTGAGTTTTTTTTCTAAGTTTATTCATGTATTAATTACTTGTATTTAGCGAGAAACCATTTTGGCGAGGAAAAAGGCGCCAAAAACATGTATTTTGGTTGGCGAGAAAAAAAGTCGGCAAATTTCCGATTTGGGGTGGTATATCAAAGTAGTTCGAAACCTTTTGATGTTTCTCTCTACCTTAACCTATATAATACGGTAGATTTATCAAACGTTATACTTCCATCCGAGCATAATGTATATTTCTCACTAAATCAGCAATCTTCTATAAATCTCATCTCCTCGTTGGAAATTGGAATGATGTCATATCATAAAAAAAGTTTGAGTGTTGCCTATTTTACGAAATCAAAATCGGAAATATTTTAATTGCTAATGTTTCTAAAAGGATAAAATATTAAGAATAACAAGTGCGGCAGAGTAACTGATGTTTGTAAAATAATACATGGCTACCAAAACGTGATTCGACTTTATGAGTGATATCGTGTTTTTTAAAACTTTAATGTCCTCAGTTCATAACAATAAATTAAGAATTTAGATGTCTGGTCATCATAGAACTGAGACTTTCCCTATTGTTAATTATCTTGTGTATTGCATTTTTACAAAAGATAAAAGTAAAATATTTACTTCATTTCATTACTTTATTAGCAGGTTACAACAGTTCCTAATTCCTAGATATGTAAATTCTTACATATCCAGGAAAAATAGCTATTTTTAAAAGGAGTTGCCAACTCTTCATAAGAAAAATGAGATGAAGATCAAGTAAAAAGAATAAGATGCGTTTCATTTAAAGTATGTCAGGTAAAGTGATTTGAAATTTAAAATACATGTTTTTACATTAAAATAACTTAAAAGGATGAAAAAGCTCATTAAAAAGTTTAGTCCTCAAAAGTACTGCCTACTCTGTCTAGTGGTTAGCATGCCTGACTGTGCATAGGGAGGTCTGGGTTTGAATTCCGGCTCGGGCATGGGTGTACTTTCTCTCTCTTTATCCTGTCTTTGTTCTTTCCTTGTATGAATGTAGTATGAATGGTTGCCTACCCTATAAACGTGTACCAATGGCATGTGTGTTCAGGGGTCAAGTCAGTCATCTGCTCTTGTGGTTCATCTCCAAAAAAGAAGCTGCATACTACCTTATGCCAGATCTTTTGGACCTGGTGTGCGCTTTCTTGCACCTGGGGTTGAGCAACAACAACAACAGTCCTCAAGATCTCTAAGTAGAAAAAATTGTTATTAAATTTCATATTAAAGGAGGCACTTTGTTCTTTTTTATCATTTAGAGAAATTACGCTAGAAAACTAAAATGTTCAATTTAGTACCTCGTATTTTAGAGATTTGAATCAAATTTGATATATATTTTAATTAAGAGGATAAACTGTGGTTTAAAAATCTTATTTACTTATTCAAAAAAATTTAAATGAAATTAGAAATGAATCATTATAAGCGATTCCACAAAAATTAAGAGTTTTACCAGAATTTCTGTGCATACTTCCGTTTACTTCAATTAAATTATTCTTACAAAAAGATTCAGTTTTCTTCCAAAAATAAAAAAATATTTACTAGAGACCCAAAAGCTTTTTAATTGGGCTGCGAAATGAAAATCGCGAAAATTAGGTTTTCAGTTTTAGCGATCTCTATGAACTAAAAATGGAGCAAAAAAGGATATATGATTATTCTAAAAAAAATTCAGATTTAGAAATTTAAATTTTATATTTTGTTTGGTAGGAAAATAATCACGTTATTAGTGATTGTAATTTCTAATAAGGAAAATAAAATGGAGCAATTGATAATGAAAAATTGTCTTTTCTATTTACTCCCAAAATCCATGATGATCAGGAAATAAAAAATGATTAACTTATTAGTGTTAACTTCGTAGAATTTCTGAGGTCTCGAAGATGAATGAGACACTCCTAATGGACTTGAAATTAATTTATGTCTCCATTAGCACAGGCGTTAAATGCAGTAAAAATAAATGAAAAATAGCCTAGATCACTTCAGAGTCCTTGGACTTGGGATCGGTATTCCCGTAAATGCTAGATACAATGAGATATCAACTTAAATTCCTTTTAACACTAAAACTACCGAAAGGGGTCATTTGACCCATTTTCCCATTAATTTTGCCGAATAAAAAAAATACCCGGTATGTTTAGTGTTAAAATATCCCACAGTTTATACATATCTATTCTTATAAAATTGGTACGACTAAAAATGTTCTTATTCAGATCCAAAGTTTTAAGCTACCTAAGAAGATTTGGAGAACTAATATTGTTTATAAGTTTTTTTTAATGACGGGCACCCTTGAGCAAGTAAGTACGTTAGCCCATTTGCCACAACAAGGCCGGAAACTGCTACTCATTTTATCATTACCCGGTGGGCGCCTGTGAACCAAATCATGGAGATACGAGTAGCATCGCCCACGCCACACCACCACAAACCCGTTTATAGGCGGGCCACATTCATCCATAATGTGATGAAAGGACAAGAAACAGAGAGAGAAAGAGAAAGTACATCCATGACTGATCCGGGATTCGAACCCAGATCCTCCCCATTCGTAGTCAGTTACGCTAACCACTAGACAGGTTGGGCGGCATAATATTTATAAGTTAAATTTGAAATATCATTAGAATCACTTACGGCCGTATTCACCAACCAGAGTTAAACGAGGTTTCAGGGTAAAGGGGAGGTAAGTCATGAAACGTTATTCACCTCGACAAAAACAGCGATTAACTCGCCTATATGGATCCCTAGAATAACCCTTCGATTTCGGAGTGTTAGCGTCGAGTCAGCAAACAATGGCGGACCTAAGCAATATGTTTGTTGACAATGATGTGCAAGATTGCTAGCCAATCAGAAGCGGTCTTACATGTCGTGTTCGGTTAACTCCAAAGTTGTTTTACACGGGAATTTCCCCGCTTCGTGAATAAGAAACGGTGAGTCATGCTAGAGTTGAGTTATATCCGAGATAGGAGACACTCAAGTTAACCCGTGTTTGGTGAATACGGCGGTATTTGGAAGAAGACAAATTAATATTAGCAATGTTGTTTTCAAAGTAAGTTTTCAGTATTCAGAATATCTGAGTTATCTTCATATTAAAGAAAAGTTTTAGTATTGTTAATTTTGAGCAAAATATGTTATCACTGATAAAGTGTATGCTAGCGAAATGAATCTGAAACAACTATTGCAACAATTAATTAAAATGATTAAATGATTTTTATCATACGCATGCATTGCGATCCATTTCTCTTCAAGCTTTTAAATGATCACCATCTCTAATGGCTTAGTGATACTTTTCTTGGGAAGGATTCCGTAACTTTTAGCTCATGTTGATCGAAAGTAAAATTGAGATTGAGGTTTATCATAAAATTTTGGATTTAATAAAATAAATGGTTTGAAAAATATTTATTTCATAATTTTAAAGTTTAAGTGGGTCATTTAGAATTTCTATTTACTTATAACTGAATTAAGTTATTTTTTTCCAATGGCGGACACTTGTGTGATTAACCCTTTTTTAGCCACAACAAGGCCGGAAACTGTTACTCATTTATCATTACCCGGTGGGTACCTGTGAACCAAACCAAGTCATGGAGGTGAGTAGCACTACCCACGTCACATCCCCACAAACCCGTTTATAGGGTGGTCCACATTCATCTATCATCTGAGGAAAGGACAAGAAACACTGGAAGAGAAAATACATCCATGCCCCACCCGAGCTTCGAATCCAGGTCCTCCCCATCCGTATCAGTTACGCTAACCACTAGACAGGTTGGGCGGCATAAATTCAATTATTGTTTTGATAAAAACAGTACGGCATTCAGTCAATAAACTTCCAAGAAATAAGGACCCTAGATGTAAAGTTGAAGTACACACAAGCTCTAAAACCATGGATTTTATACCATATACTTTGGAATACATTTTATAAATATCCATTCAGCAGAAAGTAATTCTTCAAAAAGTAATATATTATAATTATATATTAAAAATTATATAATAATAATATCATAATATTTTCACATTTATTCAAATACTCAGAATAATGGATGTCTATTTTTCATAAGAATTCATTAAACCAAGTCCTTAATTTTCCCTGTAGATTAAAATAACTTCACTCGGAAAAGCAATTAAATTTACATTATATTTTGGAGGCAATAACACGGTATGTTTCAAAAATGACTATTATAACCAACACTTGAAAAATAGTTTATTTTGGTTAACAGAGAAAGCAGCTATTTTAATCTCATCAGTTTTCAAAAAGTAATTTCCAAAAAATGATGCTATACAGATTTAAGAGATCGTTAAATAGAAAAATATGAGAAAAATTAAATGAATATGCTAGGAAAATATTTAGGAATTCTGCTTTACAATCCTTTATTCTCAGATTTGCAATTTTTCATCATCACTTGTAATCGATAAAGGCGACTGGTTTATATTCATTATAGTTAGTTATAAAAATGATTGGTGTTACTCTCCATAGCTTCTTAGATTAATTTTAGCAAATTACAAAGTATAGACACTTCTATTTTTTAATTTCATCTTACAAATTGTAAACTTTATAATGTAATGTAAATTTTCTTCTAAATTTAAAGACTTATTTTGTTATAGTTATATTCAATTTGTAAAAGTTTATTTATAGTTAATTTGATATATTTAATTTTATAGTTAGTTTCTTATGGTTAATTTATTATAGTTAGTTTTACAGTTTATTTGTTATAGTTAATTTTGCTTCAGTACATGATAAAAGAAGTTTGGTATTCCTCCAACCATACTGAAATTTATTTTCATTATATAAGCAATATCAATAATTAGAACTGAAACACATATCTGAATTTCTGTTCATTTAAATTATTTATACACTAAATGAGTCTAAAACAGTAACATCCAAAAATATATTCTTAAAAACAACCTGCGAGTGAATCTCTTTTTCCAAAAATGTTGAAACCATTTCAGAATCAATTTGAGTCCGGTAACAAATTCTGCTGTAAATGACAGCAGTGAATGACATCCCGAAGGAAAAATCAATCGTTTGTCAGAATTTCGTCACATAATTTAGGTGACAATTTTCAAAAGGAAAGAGTACATTTAGGCATGAAATATATGAATATGTCTGTCCGGAAATGCGGAAAAGTTTCGACAGTATTTTAATCGAATAGTTTTTCCTTTTTATATTATAGGCCTATAAAGGGAAGATGTGTTAAAGTATGTTTTTCTGTGTATGAATTTAATTTTGAGCTAAACTAAATTTAGTCCATTATTCTTAAATAAATTTTTATCCGAATTTTGAAGCTCCTCATTCTTTGTTTTACTAAGAAAAATCATGTTTTTATCGGCAAAGAAATTCTTTGCAGAATTATATTAAAAGATATATTAAATAAGATTATATTAAAGAATTATATTACATTAAATTTGGCAGAATTATATTATTATGAGCACTTTCTGTCATTGCCATTCTTAATAATTCAAATGTGAATATTATTTTTATTAAATATAATCTGTAGACACTGCATTCGAATTTAAAAAAAACTGAGTATAATTAGAATAAAAACTTATTAAACTGAGTACAGCATTCTAAATATTCCTAGCAAATACTGTTCGTACAATATAAAAGACTTAACTATTGAAGTAAATGCAATTTATAATCTCAAAGTTAATTTTAAGCTTGAAACTTACTTTCCTTTTGATAAAAATATTTAATAGTTTAGAATTATGTAGTATTAATGCTATTCTGTTCTGTGTATAGTTTATTGCATTATCTAGGACAATAATAAAAATTTAGTTTTATTATAAAATTATAAAGCCGCATTAGTTTGACTATATATGATTAAATATTGTTAAAAATTTTGCCCAAATAAATACAAAATTTTATCCTTCCAGGTTATATTTCTTTTTCTCTTGTTGATTGAAAGGCTTACATTCGAAAATATTTTTAAGGTAATGAATTATTTGAATATCTCATGATATGTAACAACTTTTGTAGATGATATCAAAGCGATAAATTGAATAAAGGTTTTTTTTTCCATTGTTTAATTTTTTTCTGTAACCTTGAAACTGATGCACACTAACACATCAAAACTAAAAAATATAATAAAAAGCTCTTCACTTTAAACTGAAACAGCAAAATTTTTGACAAACTTTCTTAAGTCTAGCTACTATCTACTATTTTCAGAACAAATTTCCGTTAGGTTTTGCTACTGTTCCAAAACTTTCGATTTTCATGATAAAACAGAAGAAACTTATTTTCATATAGTAAAAAATAAAGTATAAAATATTTGTAGCCATTTATTATTATAATAATATTCATTATTTATGTAAAAGAAATAGCAGGCA